>BHFT01031097.1:0-127543 GCA_004320025.1 Laticauda laticaudata | reverse complement strand
GGTTGGGAGTCCTCTACAATAATGACAACCCTATCGAATTAGGAGATAGGAGTCTTTGCGGAGTCTTATGATTATTGTGGTACCACAGATTGAAGAGGCACTAATTTTTAGTCTCGTATGGTTAGACAAATGCGAAACCCATGATATTGGTTGGGAAGACAGTTTAGGGAAGTTATGAATTACAGTGACCCTATGTCCCCTCCATATATAAATAATTAGGGAAGTTGTAACAAGCTATAGACGATTTCTTGAAGAACTATGTTTTCCAGAGGAATATAAAAGACCTGGCAGATGTGTTTAGGAAAAGGAGTGTAAACATGACCACCACACAGAACAACTGATTGCGCCATTGATTTAATTTCTGAGCCAAAGTTTCCAAAAACCAAAAGAATGTATTGGCCATGACTCTCAAAAAGACGATGGAGGAAATGAGACAATATATACGATTAAAAATTTGGCACGTGGATTTATTCAACCCGGGAAATCACATGTAACTGCCCCTGTTTTATTTCGGAGAAAAAAAGATGGTGGATTACACTTTGTGTTGATTTCTGTGGGCTTCAACTTGCTATTTGTATCTAGACAATGTAATTATCCTTTACCACTATTAACTATTCTGTTAGCAAACCCGTTAGCGACTGGAAGTATTTTACAAAATTTGGACTTACGAGGAAGCCTATTATCGAGTTTGAATACAGAGGGGATCAATGGAAACTACTTTTAATTGCCCCCTGGAAGTTTTCAGGTTTAACGTTAATGCTAATTGGTTTGCAAGGGGGCACCGCTGTCTTCATGCAACCTATAAAATGAAGTATTACAGACAACATTTATATTGTGCATTCTAGTATATTTAGATGATATTTTTAATTTACACCAAAACAATGAAGAAACATGTGCCTTAGTTAGGAAGTTCTGTGAAAAAAAATACTTGACGCCAAGGTTATATGTGAAAACTTTTGCAGTCGAAGTTTCACTGTACATTGTTGGATTATTATGGGTACGAAATATCCAATAAAGGAATAGAAATGTATCCCAATAAAGTCAGAGCTGTAGTTGGATTGGAAAATGAACCAAAAACCACAAAAGCAATTACAAAGTTTTTTAGGATTTGCAAACTTTTAACAGACAGTTTATTCCTAAATTTGCGCAAATTGCTTTTACCACTAAACAGAATTGTTAAAACGTAAAAACATCAAGTGCCAAAAACCCGACCTAGTCAACCATTGTGTGGTCACAGGAGTGTCAGCGAGCGTTTGACGACCTGGAGAGCTTTATTTGCTCAAGAAGCCCATTTTAAAACATTCTGTACAAACAAAAAGTTTTGTAGTACAAGCTGATGCAAGTGATGTGGTTGTGGGGCTGGCCCTCTGACAGTATTAACATTGAATGACAATTACAGCCATTTGCATATAACATCATGGAAAGTACAATCACAGAACACAAGTGGGCTATTGGAAAAGGAGGCTTGCTAATAAAATGGGCACTTCAGTACATGGAGACACCTGTTAAGAAGGGTTGAAAAGAAAACAAATTTGAAGTTTGGACAGATAATAAAAACTTTACAAGCATTACAAGAAACTGAGAAAACTATCCCCTAACAAGTTGAGGTGGGCTTTGTATTTTAACAATTTTGATTTCCATGTTGCGATATTTTCGATCCGGGAGAAAACTTCATGGCAATGCACTATTTAGACTACCTCAATACAATGTTGTCTAGAGCACGAAGTTATTCAACCCATGATTTCTGTTTAGAACGTCAAGCGAACAAATCAGATGTTGACCATGAAAAGAGATAACCAAAAGGAAATATAAGAGGCTACAAAACATGGAAGATTGTATGGATAAAACAAAATAATATTGCCTGTTATTAGAATAAAATGAGTTGTATTGGAGAGGATAAAATACATGTTCCATCAAATGGTGGGAAAAAAAGATATCCCAATCATGACGTAAGGTAGGCTGGACACTTTGGATTTTAAAAAAAAACACTACATTTGGTAAGGCGGCAGTTTTGGTGGCCACAATATGAGAGTCAGACATTTGAACAGTAACATTAAAAATGCCATGTTTGTGCTTACTACAAAACCTTCAAGTAGAAAACCTTCAGGACTATTAACAAAACTGTATCGGATCCAAAACCAGCCTGGCAAGATATATAGCATGGAACGTTTATTGTTGGAGTTGCCCAGCTCAGTAACGGATATACAGTTAAAATCTGGACTATTATAAGACTTGTTTTCAAAACAAACTACTTTATACAAATGTAAAGGATACCTTGCAACAAATATAGCCAACCTCGTTTATAAAACATGGTATATAGACTACATGGGCACACCAGGAGGATAATTCTGAAGAGGTGTGCGGCAAATTTACAGCACGATTTTTCTGGAGAGGTTTGCACGCCTTTTAGGATGCTCTCAAGATCTTAGCTCGTGCATACCACCCAGCCAACCAAGTGTTGCTGCTGAAAGAGCTAATGCAATGATTGAAAGGTATTTGAGATCAATATACATTCTTACCAAACATGAGAATGGGCTGATTACTTCCATTTGCTTGAAGTAGCATATAAGCTACAATGAAATCACAGGATATAGCACCATTCCACTGTAATAAATGGATAGAATTTGTGCCATCCCGGATTTCAAATGTGATTGAACAACAACCCGTAAGTGTTCCAAATTGTGGTCGAAAAAAAGTCAGGAAGTTGGGATAAAAAAAAGAGACTCAAATTAAAACCACACAGAATATAAACAACAAAGCAGACAAGAGAAAAGAAAAGAGTATATGGAGACTATGTTACCTTTTCAAATATATAAAATTACACCTAAATGATCGAAAATTGGGACCAAAATATATTCGATCTTTCCAAAATTATGAAAACACATAAACCCATAACTGTAAAACTTAAATTGCCACCACGGTTACATCGAATACATCCTGTGTTTCATGCTAGTTTACTGAAGCCTGTAGAACACATTGACATACCTCAACTTGAGGAATCTGTAATAGCTAAAGATGTAACCCGTGCTGAAATTGATAAAATTCTAGATTCGCGGATATGTAGAAAAGTGTTAAAATACTTAGTGAGATGGAAAGGATATCCTGAAACAGAGGCAACCTGGGAGAAAGTAGCAGATGTATGTGCAAATAGACTGATAAGGCAATTCCATACCAAATATCCTGATAAACCTGGACCACAAGTAGATATAATGTATATTGTTTTATAGACTGGTTCCTAGTAAAGGGGGACACATGTCGCAACTATGCAACACACGTGTTTGAATCGAAGCCACAGCGATCTGAAGGATGGCATTCCTCTTCATCAGAATAAACTCTTTATCATAATATGTGTGGTCTATGTAAAATGCTGTGAGGTGAAGCTCTATGCATGAACCACGATTCATGTGATTGAGTTCATATGAATAATTATCATTAATAAGGGTAATCAAGGGTAATAAAGGGTAATGAGGGGAAATTATTATAAATATCAAATCCCAAGAAACTCGGATTAGATCCAATTTTATTTTGTTTGCTTAGCTATTAACTTGGACTCCTTGCGGAGGAAGGAATAAACAATAAGCTTTTGTGTTATCAAATACTGAAGCGAAGAGTGTCTTATTTTCTCCCTGCATTTGTGCCAAACAGTAGCTGAAACTCACTTCTGGATTGCATCTCCCTGTGGTTTTAGGTTTGGCATGGCTTTGGTCTCATGACCCTATTGATCCCAGAATATGATCACATTCCTGAGTCTGCAGTGCATGGACCACACCTGTCACATATGTGCAGGGATGGTAATGAGTTCACCCGAGGTGTCTATGCCTTCGGAACTCCAGGATTTTACAGATGGGTTCAGTGAGCAGCAAGCTTAGAGGCACACTGCTACACATTGTCCATTTGTAGTGGAAAAGCCTGGGTACCTGCATCCAGAGGATCAACTCCCACTCTGGAGAGTGCTGCCCATAGAATCGTTCTCCACTGTGCGGGAACCAGTGGATTTACGGATGCAGATTTGGGAGGTGCAGCAATACGATGCTTGGGCAGATCAGCGGAAGCAAGAAGTGGGACCCAACTCACTGTGGTCGTTTGAAGAGAAACTCTTGCGCTACCTCAACAAACTCTATGTCCCGACAGGGCCACTTCAGGGTCTTATCTTGTCACAGTGCCACAACAATCCAGCAGGGCATTTTGGTCCATTCAAGACATTGCACCTTGTGTCTTGGACTTAGTGGTGGCCCCCAATGTGCAGTCTTATGTAAAGTCTTGCATGCGATGCCAGAAGGCTAAGGCAGATTATAAGCAAGTTGCTGACCGCTCTTGAAGAGCGCCGCTGCCATTGGCTGTGGGGGATCGGGTGTGGTTGTCTACTCGGTATTTTCTGTTAGACTGGCCAGTGAAGAAGCTTGACCATCAGTATCTTGGCCCGTTACCTGTAGAGGCGATGGTCAGCCCAGTCACCTACCATCTGAAGTTGCCTCGTTCACTTCGGGTCCATCCGGTGTTCCATCGCTCCCTTCTGGTTCTCGAACAGCCAGCCTGTCTGCTCCGCCAACCTGACCCTTCCCTGCCAGCACCATGTGATGGAGACAATTTGTTGGAGGATGAGATCGCCAGTATTTGAGACTCTCGGTGGTTGAAAGGGCGATTTCAGTACCTGATTGAATGGAAAGGGTACAGTACGGAGGCATTTACGTGGAAGGATGCAACTTCCATCCATGCTCCAGATTTAGTGAAAGCTTCTCACGCTTGATTCCCATCTTGGCCACATTCAAAACGTCAGACCCAGGGGAAGGACCCTGTGGTGAGGGATAGTGTTTTGGTTCACCGGCAGCAATTAGGAGGACATTCCCGAGAAGCCTATACTGGGTGTGAGAACAGGATGATTCATGGAAGAGCAGCACAGGCGACTCGGAAGTAAGAATGCTAATTAATGGCCTCTCCCTCTAGGGAATATAAGCCTGGTTTCAAACGTCTTTTGCCTTTGCAAAAGGCAAAAATTCAAAGGAGTTAGTATGATGATTACAGACTCTGATTTATTGGACTAACTGGCTGAAAGCCATCTGTTACCTACAAAGAGGGTTATTTGTGGAATAAAGCCATGAATGTTTCAGTTTTGGAGTTTATCTGTGTTTGCTTTTGGAAACTTTGGCTGGGTCAGAACACACTAGAAGGCAAAAATCACAAAATAAACTGGGTCTCATTTACTTTGGCCATGTCATGTAGGGGAATTCTCTAAAGAAAGCCATTATTTTTGGATGAGTTAGCAGTAAAAGGAAACAAGATGTCAAAGAATATGGTGGCTGTGATGACCCAGGGCGTGGCACAAAAGCAACAAAGTCACAAAAATAGGTAAAATCCCTTTAATACCTCCAACGCGGCCCCCAATGTCCAGTTATCTTCAGCTAGAGAAAAGAAAATTCTCCCACAAACAGTCTTTAAAGGAAAGACATTCAGTCTGAACCCAAAATACATATAAATTATAAATAAAAATCAACACAAACCACACTGCAGCAATTAATGAGACAAGTCAGGTTTCCAAGTGATGAATTCCATTTAAAAAGAAAAGAACAAAGTCCATCTTGAAAAAAGATTTATTTTATTTAGGAAAGCATCAAATTGGCAAAATCCATGGTAATTCTGAATCTGACACAATCCGGAATTACCCCCACAATATTACAAGTTAGAAACAACCCCCAAAAGTCACATTCTCCAATAGAAATAATTCAATGTTGCTTGATGTCATAAATCTCTACCTCAAGAGGCCCAAGCATGGACAGCTCGTTTCCAATGGGAAGAAAGATATCTAGCCAAAACATTCACTTTATCTCCACTCCTCCCCCCCTTAGGAATGTGACAAGCCCAAAACCCTTCCCCCCATGACTACCATAGAGAAAGTAAGAAAAAGAATATATACTAAGACTAACTAAAATGGCTACACTTATGTCAATTTTGGGCTTGACAGGCTGCTCTCCCTCATTGGAAAAGAAACCCCTGCAATGACATAAAATACACAAAGACTGAAATTAGGTTAAACACAATCATACAATGCACATTTTAACCTCCTCTTCCACCCACAGAATTTGGTTTTGGCTTGTGTGGATATTTTTCATGGAATTTCTCCACCAATCTATCAGCATTTACTTTTCAGCTATTAATCCAAGTTGCTTGTGAAATTGGATGCCTTTCCAATTAAATTAAATATCTTGTGAACCTTGTCCCCCGGAAAATCTTAGAATCCAAATTTTCTTAACTTCATAATGTTCATGCCCTGATGACAAATGGTTGGGTGCATGTTCTGCTGGCCTTCAAGAAGCATCATCAAACCGCTTTAATAAATACTATGAAAACTACCGGATGTATCTTCCCCAAATAACTAGGGAGATTAAATTCCACAGTTACTGAGTTTGTTAACTTTAATTATCTTGAAAGGCCCTATAATGTTTGAACTTAATTTTCTCGAAGGTAAATGTAACGTTAATATTTAGTTGACAAATAAACTTTATTCCCCACTTTAAAATTTGTAGGCTGCTGGGATGATGTGTGTCAGCTTGTATTTTTTAGATCTGTGCTGCCTTATTCAATCCTTTTTTGTGTTTCCAAGAATCGTTAATTGGTTCCATCACTCAATTACTGAATGGATGGGGGAGGGTGTTCGAAATCAAAATTCAGCAAGGAAACGGAACTCCATCCAATATTTGATTTTGGAAAAGGGTATGTTGTAACCAGTACACGCATTATTATAAAGCAACCTCTGCAATGCAGCAAATTCAGCCAGTTGTTTTGTTGATATTTACATTAACATCTCAATATTGTTCCATATTTGGTTAGTTTCTCAAGCCCAGTCCATTTGGTTGTGATGGGACCTGACTCAGACCTTGGAGTTATTCAATTGTTATGTATGGATTCTCCGATTTTACTAAACTGAACCCTTCTATCGTGAAATGGATTCTGCGAGGACTCCATGCAATCTGTTATGTGGATTCAACAACATTTTGGATAATTCTGGGCTGATGGTAGACCTTGATGGAATAAATGAACTTTGGAAAATCCACTACCAGTCCAAATTTCTGTGTACCCCACTCCGGTAAATCTACTATAAATCCATCCTTCTCCTCCAGGGGCTGGGAGGCTCTTGCTACAAGATTGTCATTCCTGGAGGTTTTCCAGGTCTGTTGTTCCTTGTGGCACAAGTTGGCACAACTCTTTTACATAATCATCAATGTTCTTGCTTCATTCTGGGGCACCAAACTGGCGTTTGACCACGTTGTAGAGTTTTTTAATATCTAAAATGTCCTGCTTGTTTTGAGTCATGATGTTTTTTGAAATGGCACGAGACTAAAGTTTTTGTGGAACATTAATTTAGACCCTTCTATGCTACACTTCCCATAGTTAATGAATCCTTTATTTTCTTGATTACCAGATCTGTGTTAATGCATTTGCACTTCTGTTTCATTTCTATTTGTCTTTGGCTTTTTTTGGTTTGGGCTTGTGCTGTGATTACTTGAGAGAATTGGTGGATGATTGGGTGATTATGCATTTCTCGCTGTATGTCAAATTGGGGTTTCCTAGACAGCTAGTAGATCCCCCCCCCGGGAGGTATTTCAATTTGAAAATTTGAACCTTTTGAAGTTTGACCTTGGATATCTGGTGAAGAGAAGGACCAGGGGAACATGATAGGCAGTCTTCCAATATTTGGAGGGGCTGCCACGAGAGGAAGGTATTCAAGTATTTTTCTAAAGTGCTTGTAGGCCAGACATGGAATATGGATGGAATGGACAAGGATGAGAGAGATTTAACCTGGAAATAAGGAGAAACTTTCTAACAGTGAGAACAATCAACCAATGGAACAGCTTGCCCTCAGAAACTGTGGGAGCGCCATCACTTGAGACTTTCAAGAAGAGATTGGAAATTTCTTTTCTTTGTCAGAAATGGTGTAGGGTCTCCCACTTGGGAGGTTGGACTAGATGACCTACAAGGTCCCTTCCAACTCTGATTATCTGTTATCTGATATCTGTTATTGAACCCATCTAATTTGTTTAGAAGACAGTTTCCTGGGAGTTTTTAGAGCGTCTAAGTTTTTATGGTCTGTCCATACTTTGAACGGAATGTTACTGCTCTCTAAAAATTGTCTCCAAGTTTGTAAAGCCCAACGTGCTGCATAAGCTTCTTTTTCCCATACAGCCCACCTTCTTTCAGTATCTGTGAGTTTTTCTGGATGTATATCCACCGGATTGTAGATCTCCATTATTATTTTTCTGGAGTAGAACAGCTGCCACTGCTACATCGCTAGTGTGAGCTTGCACTATAAAAGGCAATGTTGGGTCAGGGTGTTTTAGAATGGGTTCCTGTGCGAAATGCCTTTTTAACAATTCAAAAGCTTTTTGGCATTCTAGAGTCATTTTAGGGGCTGTACAGATTTTCTCTTCGTTGCCCCCCCCCACCCTCTGGTTTTCAATAGTTCAGTTATTGGTAATTCAATCTCTGCAAATGAGAGGATTAATAGCCGGTAGAAGTTTGCAAATCCCAGGAAGCATTGTTTGCAATGTTTGGGGGGTTGCCAATCCAGGACAGTTTTCACTTTAGCTGGATCCATTTCTATCCCCGATTTGAAATGCGATAGCCAAGATAATCCAATGATTCTTTGTGGAATTCGCGTTTGGATAACTTTACATATAGCTTTGCATCTAAAAGTTTTTTTAATACTTTTCTCAATAACTTGATGTGTTCTTCTAAGTTTCATTGTAAATAAGAATGTCACCCAAGTAGACCAGAACCCCTTTATACAAAACTCCATTTATGAGCAGCATGAAGACCCCTGGGGCTCCTTGTAGTCCAAATGGCATTACTCTGAACTGAAAACTGCCCAAGGGGGTGTTGAAAGCAGTCTTCCATTCATCTCCTTCTCTGATGCGGATTCTGTAATAAGCTTCACGGAGATCCAATTTGGTAAACACTTTCCCTTTTACTAAGTATCCTAACATGTCTTTCATGAGCGGTAGGAGGTATGTGTTGTGAATACTCAGGGCATTCAGGGATTTAAAGCCCACACACAAGCAAACCCCCATCTTTCCTTTCTTTAAAGAGTATGGTGACAGCTACTCTGGATTTTGCAGGTTGGATAAGGAATTGCAGACTTCTAAATATAATAAACCACACACAGTTGGGACGATGCCAGAACCCAGATAAGCCTCGACAAACAAATATAATTCACGCTTTGCTTCCAGCAAGGTGCTGTGCACAAACACCCTTTTAAAATCCTGGTTTCCCAGCTGCAGCTAATGAAGGGAATCACGGCCCTTTTCTCCCCCATAACCCACGTAACTCACATTGCTCCTTTCTCTGTTCCTCCCTGCATGTCCTAGAATGAAGAGGGGGTGGGCCTGGGTCTTTCTCTGAATGCCCAGCCAGACTGTGCCCTTCGCCAGTTTCCTCCACAGCCACAGATGCGAGATTCCCACTCCCTGTCAGCTGCTCAACCTCCCCCTCGGAATCAGATTCCAACAGGGACATGACAGTGGCTATCAAAGCTGATACCAGCTAGAGCACAGAAAAATTAAAAGAAATGCTACAATGTTGGAAGATGTGAAAAGATTTGGCCCATAGAATCACCAAGAGTTCTAAACAGATAACACCATCATCATGTCTGTGGAGATTCTCAGTCATCAGGTCATGGTTGTTGTTAGGAATATGAGTCACCTAACAGCTATTTGGGGAAAAAATATATAAACCAGGATAAACATTTTATAACTGTATCTTTAAGGGAATGCAAGAGCATGCAATTGGCCATAAGATGGAGCCAGAAACCTGGATTGTCTTAGTCTTAGTCTCAGAAAAGAGTGTGTCTGAGTGAGTCTCTTTGTTTCCTTCTGTTGGAAAGTACTGCCGTTGCTCCATTTTTCTGAATTCACTGATATTACTGGATTTAATGTAAGTCTGATACTGAACTGTTTTTGACACTGGACTTTGATATTTGGATTATCCCTGTTCTATATGTAAATGGGTGACTCCAAATCTACAAATCTGATTGGCCAAGAAAACTAAGCATTGGATTGGTTCACTAGGAANGTAAAAACCTACATTTACTGTACAGTGTATCTGTGTGTATAATTCCAACACTACTCTCTATACGTCTCCCTGTATGCGCTCATTCTACTAATGGGAAATTACCTCAACAGTTTCTAATGATTTAAATAATAGAGATTTATTGACTTATTGCCCTCTTCTGCCATGCTGGGGACAATTTTTGCCAGTTAACTATAAATCTTTAGTGAAAAAAGTATTGCTGTTCTGGCATCTGTTGGAGAAAAGAAAGCTTCTCATTTCAACTTGTGATTTTTTTTTCTGTTCAAGGATAGCCAGTATCTAGTGTGCATTTGTTACTCCAATACAAATCATGTGTTTTAAGAAGAAAGGAAATTATGATGGAAAAAAATATAGCATCACCCCTTCTGCTCATTATCCCACAGTTGCGAAGTGTAAAGTAGTTTGTGAAGTAGTAGTAGTGTGCTGTGCTACGTCTCTCCTTTGTGTAAACTTGCTAAGACAGTAGGTAAAGTAATATTTTATTGTTTTATAATCCTCACATTCTAACAATGAAGGTACAAATGACTGATTACATGAATTATGCTTGCAGGTTTTTTTTCAAGATAAATTTGCTCATAATAAAACACATTCCTGGAAACATTTTTTAAAAATCCAGAAACAAATTCCTAAAACAAAGCTCAAAAAACTTATGCAATCTTAAAACTGTTTACCAGGATATTTACTATAATTTACTCCACATGTGATGCAATACAGGTAATAGGTTATGCTTAGCTTTTTAAGGCTTGATTTCCCACATTGTTTTTCATTATATGATCCATTATATGAACTAAGTTATTGGCAAATCATATCTCAGAAATTTAAGATGTGGTGTATTAGGCCTGTTTTTCAAATCATTTGTGCTGTTTGAACAAAATACTCTAACACATGCAATGTACCATGAGATCAAGTACTATAAAGTTTACTACTCTGAATAAATAATTCTGATGGTTGAATGCTTTCTGCAGTCCTTGCTTAAACAGTGGAGAGAATGAAAAGCTGCCTTTGTCTCAGTAAAATTTCTGTACCTTCTCAAAATACATTGCTCAAAAAAATAAAGGGAACACAAAAATAAGACATCCTAAATCTGAATGAATGAAATACTCTTATTAAATACTTTGTTCATTACATAGTTGAATGTACTGACAACAAAATCATACAAAAATCATCAATGGAAATCAAATTTAGCAACTCACGGAGGTCTGGATTTGGAGTTACACTCAAAATTAAAGTGGAAAAAAAACACTACAGGCTGATCCAACTTTGAATGTCCTTAAAAACAAGTCAAAATGAGGCTCAGTAGTGTGTGTGGCCTCCATGTGCCTTTATGACCTCCCTACAACCACCTGGGCATGCTCCTGATGAGGTGGCGGATGGTCTCCTGAGGGATCTCCTCCCACACCTGAACTAAAGCATCCCCCAACTCCTGGACAGTGGTGCAATGTGGCATTGGTGGATGGAGCGAGACATGATGTCCCAGATGTGCTCAATTGGATTCATGTCTGTCCATAGCATCAATGCCTTTGTCTTGCAGGAACTGCTGACACACTCCAGCCACATGAGGTCTAGCATTGTCATGCATTAGGAGGAACCCAGGGCCAATTGCACCAGCATATGGTCTCATAAGGGGTCTGAGGATCTCATCTCGGTACTTAATGGCAGTCAGGCTACCTCTGGCGAGCAAATGGAGGGCTGTGCAGCCCCCTAAAGAAATGCCACCCCACACCATTACTGACCCACTGCAAACCGGTCATGCTGGAGGATGTTGCAGGCAGAACGTTCTCCATAGTGTCTCCAGACCGTCACGTCTGTCACATGTGCTCAGTGTGAACCGGGAAGGGCACAGGGCAACAGGGCACCAGTGGTGAATTTGCCAATCTTAGTGTTCTCTTGGCAAATGCCAAACATCCTGCACGGTGTTGGGCTGTTAGCACAACCCCCACTGTGGGACCTCATACCACCCTCATGGAGTCTGTTTCTGACCGTTTGGAGAAGCCAACATGCACATTTGTGGCCTGCTAGAGATCATTTTTGCAGGGCTCCTCCTGTCCCTCCTTGCACAAAGGCGGAGGTAGCGATCCTGATGCTGGGTTGTTGCCCCCTAACGACCTCCTCGTCTCCTGATGTACTGGCCTGTCTCCTGGTAGTGCCTCCATGCTCTGGACACTACGCTGACAGACACAGCAAACCTTCTTGCCACAGCTCGCATTGATGTGCCATCCTGGATGAGCTGCACTACCTGAGCCACTTCTGTGGGTTGTAGACTCCATCTCATGCTACCCACTAGAGTGAAAGCACCGCCAGCATTCAAAGTGACCAAACCATCAGCCAGAAAGCATAGGAATGTGGATCTGTGTCACCACCTGCAGAACCCCTCCTTTATTGGGGATGTCTTGCTAACTGCCTCTGCTTTCCACCTGTTGTCTATTTCATTTGCACAACAGCATGTGAAATTGATTGTCAATCAGTGTTGCCACCTAAGTGGACAGTTTGATTTCACAGAAGTATGATTGACTTGGAGTTACATTGTGTTGTTTAAGTGTTCCCTTTATTTTTTTGAGTAGTTTCAAAACAGGACTTCAGCGAAATGTATTTTTATCATGAATACTGTAAGACAGATAGTCCTTACTCAATGACCAATCACTTAACTATGGTTTGAGATTACAACAGATCTCCAGAAGGTACCTATGACTCAGTTCTGGAGTGCCAACAGGCACACCCACACCCACATGCAGTCATATGACTGCACTTGGCTCTCTTTTATGGCCAATTGAAGCATTTCATGGTCAACTGACAATCTACACTTCAGCCAAAAAATGCTCATGGGAATGCATTGACTGACTTAATGACCGTGGTCAGGCACATTCTCTTTACCACTGTGGGGTTCAGTTAACTACTACTGCAAAACAGATCGTAAAATCAGGTCAGTTACATGAGTGCCTCAACTTATGACCATCATGACTTACAACAGAAAGTCCAGACTCCATTATGGTCCTCAGTCAAGGACTAACTCGATATACTTTTATCTGCCAAAAACGTCTTACCTGCTCTTTGCGAATGAATTTATTGAGATTTGCATTTGCTTGATTTGTTTTTGCAAACGACCCTGCAGAGGTGTGGGGACATCAAGCCGTCTTTATTTTTGAGCTCGGGACTCACACGGGAAATATCAAGTATTTCATCACGGGAGATAGTTGATGCTTGACATTCCCTGATGATGTTTCGAACATTAGTGATATAATCATTGTCATTGATCTCTAGACCAAATAAGATGGCATTCTGTTTCCGTTCATGCTCAACAGCTTCTCTAATGAGGATGGGGATATCGGTATTTGAAGGATTTGTGTTTTTTTGTAGATTGGGTTTTGGTTGCAGTTCTTGGGCAGAAGTATGGTTTATAGATGTTTGGTGTTCGTTTTTTTGTGTTGTCTCTTTTATTTCAAGGTTTGTCAGTCTAGTTTGTATAGTGTCCAGGGATGCTACAATGGTGTCAAGGGAAGTTATACGTGTTTCTATGTTATCAACTCTTTCAAACAGGGTAATGTATTTTTCTAATTTGGGTCTGCATGGTGGGCAGAAATATGGAAAAGCATTGGTGGATGATTTTAGGAATAGAGTCATTTGCTTGGGTGATTCTAAGCAATTATGGTGAATGTAGTATCGCAAAGAGAACATTTGATGTAATCTTCATTCTCTTTTATAGATTCCTTGTATATAAGGCAAGGGAAAGAATCTTGTGGTTCTTTAGTAGAGGTTTCTTGCTTTTTAGGTTGTGGTTTGACATTGGATTGTTTTCCTGGCATGGTGGATATGTTGAGATGGTTTGTTGATTGGGTTGTCAACCCAACAAGATAATAAAGTAATATCACACCAATCAGTCAATTATACTAAACACGCTAGTCAATTAATTTAATCAATAATCACTCTAATAATTATACTAATCACTAAATACACTAGTCACTTAATTGCACTAATCACTAATTTACATTAAACATTCTGATCATAGTAATATTCAAAACAATTAGCCTAAGTAATAATCATTAGTCACTAATCTGGAATCTATTAATCACTAAAGATAAATAACTGAAGAATTAATTAGTTAAAATCAGTTTATCAATTAAACAGTTAGATTGAGGGGAAAAATATTAGGGCAGGAAGAGAATAACCGGGATGTAGGGCGAAGGAAAGGGGAGATTAAGTTTGATGGCTACCGGGGGGGGGGGTATATATAAAGAGAGGATGTATTAGGCTGAAAAATGTAGGTGAACATCTTTTGGCAGAAGGCTACACTTCTCGTCACTTCAGATCATCACCGAGCGAACTTCGGGATCAGGTCTGTCTTTTCACGGATCCTCTTGAGAATTAGGCTGCTGCTTGAGGAAGTGGGGCTGCGCTCTGTGAACAGGACCTCCGATCAGTGGTGTAGGTGGTAATTTAGGCAGCAGTTGGAAAGTCAGCACTCCGGGATCCGGCCTTCAGCCGCTGGAAGTTCGGCGGTTGGAGCTCTGCCGTTGATCTCGGCTCTTAACGGGCTCTGGGCCATAGCGCACCCCAAGGAATTAGGAGCTACGGCTCCCCGGGGTCTCCGGTGCAGGCAGTGGATTTAATAGGTGGCAAAGGCTCCCTTTGTGAGTCCATAGAGGCGACAAAAGGCCGTTTTCACAGCGTTTCTTCACAATCGACCGCTAACCTACCGCAAGCTTCCGTTCCCATTACCGACTGAGGTGCGCTTAACCTGCGCTATCTTTTTAAATACTCGACCTCGAGGGAGGCGCCTGCTGCTCGTTTGTTTTTTTGTTTTTTTTTTAAATGCGCCTTGCACGCACGCACGCACGCACACACGCTCCACCCGCATCGCCCGCTGTCTTGTCCTCCTCCCTTTTGCGCGCGCTCTCTCGCCCCTTCGTCATTGGCCCGGCTTGGTCAGCTGACCCTGTGTTATTTCCTGCGTGTGTGTCTCTGTGAGGGGAGAATGGAGAGACAAATCTTCGGTCTGTTACTGCGGAGCCGCTTCCGGACAGAAGCAGATCCCTGCTGCCCCACGCGCCACTGAAAAAAATCTTGTCCACTCCGCGCTCCCCTCTGTGTGGGGGGGAGCGGGGAGGAGAACGAGGCTTGGGTAATGATCTCCATACGTTTAAAGCCGTCCTGCGGGCCTTGATGGAAGGGGCGGGGTGGGAGAAGGAGACGGTGCCAGGCAGTTTCTGGGCCGCAGCATCTGGGTCTCCTTCCCCCAACCTGTATAGATGTCTGGATCAGGAACGCGGGCCAGTAAGAGAGGGAACACCTAGAGCGGATCGGAAGTGGGGAGACAGCAGAAAGTCCTTTATTTCAGCTAAAACCGCTCCTCGGGAGTTCCTTCACAGACCTTTCAGTTCCCTGTCATACTTCCGTGCTCCGTTCCTTACGCATGTACATCTCAAGAGAAGGAAGGGGCCTGAGAGGAAAGTATAATGAAGGGATTCAAAGGTTTGATGTGGGAGGAGGAATAGTGAATAGCGTTTCTTTCAATAGCTGAGTCTCATTACTCTTCCTAATGCTTATACCCCCCTCCCCCCCCCAGGCAGTAGCCCTGGTCTTATGCATCCCTTGTAAGTTAAGCACTTGTATGTACTTCTATAAAAATATTTGTGGATGTTTTTGTAATGGCATTTGCTGGTTATTTTAAAATACTAACTTCAAAAATAGTTTATCCCTCACATTTAGTTGCCTAGCTGTTACAACCAGAGAT
This sequence comes from Laticauda laticaudata, assembly GCA_004320025.1. Lineage (NCBI taxonomy): Eukaryota > Metazoa > Chordata > Lepidosauria > Squamata > Elapidae > Laticauda > Laticauda laticaudata. The sequence goes on along the minus strand of BHFT01031097.1, from coordinate 111,735 downwards.
CTGGTATTTTTTCACACTGATCTGCATTGTTTGAACTAATAATATATTCCATGACTTTTGACGTGACCATCAATCTGCACAAGATGAGTGGAGTCATGTGAAAGATGTAATGATTTAGTGTTGATAGACCGGAAAATACAAATATATGGAGGACTGAGTTTTCATGAATGGTAAAATAGCTTTTTGGTGGAAGATACATGTGTGAACAGTTTTTATGAGATTTAATAGCAATAGCAACAGCACTTAGACTTATATACCGCTTCACAGTGCTTTATGGTTTACAGAGTTAACATATTGCACCCGATAATTTATGTCCTCATTTTACTGACCTTGGAAGGATGGAAGGCCGCATCAACCTTTGAGCTGGTGAAGATTGAACTGCTGGCAAATAGCAGAATTAGCCTGCAATAGTGCATTCTAACCACTGTACCATCATGGCTATTGCTGCTGCTATTATTATTACTATTATTATTACTATTACTGGTTCACTTTATAAAATTATTACAATTACTCCCTTTGGTGAAGTAATATAACACTTCAGTTGTAGGTATTGTAGTTATATAATTGAAAACATAATTCACAATGGCAAACTGTCATAACCAAAGTGTGGCGTCAAGTTTCTGTTCAACTATGAAGCTGTGTTAGTGGTAAGTTTCCCCTATCTTGTGATTATAGTTGGTGATTGAATTTCTTAAGAAAAAGCAGAATATTACTATACAACCTAACATGTCATATATTTTGTATATAATGCTGCCGTTTTTGTGGAACTGACTCGACTTGAATTTGCCTGATGATGTCTTCAGCAGTTTGCTTGGCACTTTTTCTCTTAGTCGCATCATCTGCCAAATTCCTGCCTATAGCACACAGGATCTTCCAAAAATTACTTTTTCTTTCCCTTTTTGGATTTTGAATAACCTAAAGCAATATAATATGATTCACATTTTCCATCTAAGTAAGAAAATCTGTGAATCCATCAAGGTTCAGAAACAATTTGTAAAGGAGGCAGACATTACAGAACTCTTGATGACCTGGGGTAGGTAGCTGAATCACTATCGTTATCAGTAGTTTACTATTTTTCCACATTGAGAGTAACCCCATTACTTCCGGGTTGCCTATCCCTAGTTTATTTAATAGATTTCAGCTATTATCTATTATCTATTATCTAATCTATTCAGGTTTGTCTTTGTTCTAGATAAAAAATTAGCAGAGAGAGCAGGACTAAGAATCAGTTCCTACAGTAGCTGTAAACAATTTGATTACCGGTGGCAATGTTAGTTTTGCATTTTGATTCCACTATTTTGGAAATCTGTTCCTGTCAGAAATATTGTTGCTATCATCACTGAGAGGCTAAGTACCTATCTTAAAACTAGAGACTTCAAATCCAGAGGAGACTGAGAAGTAATTGTAGTGAGACTATTGCTGTTCTAAGTACATGTAGAAAATGATAACATTCATGTTTGCTGCAGTTACCTGGAGATGGTTTTTATTTTAATGTGAGGTTGATTTTGTTTTTGTGCATAGATGTGCTTTGATTTATTGTTGATTCCTGGTGACTGCTTGGACCAATCCCTGCAATTTTCTTGGCAAAGTTTCAGAAAGTTTGCCATTGCTTGCTTCCTAGGGCTGAGAGAGAATGACTGGGTAAAGGTCACTCTCAGCTGGCTTTGTGCCTAAGGCAAGACTAAAACTCATGAACTCCTGATTTCTAGCCTGCAGCCTTAATCACTATGCCAGCCTGGGTCTCTGAGGTTAGTTCATAGCTACCTCTTAAATTTTCCTAAAAATATATGTTGCTGGATATTTTATATTTGTAATTTTTCATCTATATAATAATACATGTTTCTGTTTATATTCTCTGGGTTTTACCTGTGTAGAGTGAACTCTTGTTTACCAGATCACTTTTGTTCATTGCAATACTTTTAAGATATTTTTTCTGATGTTTTAGTTACTACATAACTGTGTAGTTTGTAAATTGTTTTTATTGTCATAGTCATATTTGACTTATAACCACAGTTGGTACTGGAATCTCTGTTATTGAGGGAATTGGTCATTTGTAGGACAATTGTTTAAGTGCTTTGTGCAATGGCCATAATCTCAGAACTCCCATTTGCAGTTCTTAAGAAATCTCCCAGATTGTTAAATGGATGGAGAAAAAGGCTGCTTACTGTGAGGATTTCAGCTTCATGTGTATCTGAAATCCTTCTGGCAGGCAGCCCTTTCACTCTGAAACATTCCTGCAGCTCACCAAAGTATTTCCTCCATGCACAGAAGGGAAATCTTTCATGGGACTGTAGGAATGGAGCTGAAATCTTCATGATTTTGACTCCTGGAGCTCACCAAGGGATTTCAGCCCCCTTCTCTCTGTTTGCAACCTTCCCTGTTGGTTTTCCCATTGACTTTCTGATGATCACAGATCATTTTGCAACCAGTTGTAAATGTAAACCAACTACCAAGTATCTGAACTGCAGTCATATGAGGGGGGTGTGATGTTTTATGACAGGTGGTAAAACACTCTTTTTGAGGCTCTTAACTTTGGATAGTTGAGGACTACCTGTATGTGAAGGATTGGGAAATTTGGATTTCATATTTGCAACATTCCCAGTAAAATTTGGCTTACCTGTTTCACAACAGTGGCATATGATCAACTCAGGCACAGTTTTGTCTGCTGCAGATGGGCCAGATACTTTGGTTGCTTCCAAGAAACCTGAAGTGCTTTTGTTTTTGATGGAGTCGATGTCTAAAACTTAATCCACATTATATTTCTATCAAAAACTAAAGAATAATTCCATGTGTATTAATTAACCATGCATGACTGACAGGCCTCTTGATAAAGGAAATCAACCTTTGGTTTTTGAACATTTATGGTTACTCCTCTATATAGCAATATAGACCAAAGTAGGAAAAGTATCTTTGCTGAAGCTAGTTAAGATTATTGAGATTGTTGCAACATTGGTTGCATAAAGAAATATTGCAGTGGATAAACCTTCCAGTTTAGGAGATGAAGCATTTTGTAGATCAAAATCAGCCAATATGTTGATGTGGAATTCTCATTTATCCACAAGTGCTGTCTCTAATTTGTTTTTGTTGTCCCTTTCTTTTCTGTCTTGGTATTGCAGTTTACACATTACACCAACTCTTGTATTCCAATTTGTCGTAGCATGTGAGGTAAGCTAGTGAGATTTCCCTAAAAGCTAACATGTACTTTTCTGATTTCTCTTCATCAATTGTAATCACTTCCTTCTAGTCCCTGTCTTCCCCTTTCCTTCTTTTTTTTTTTTGCTTTCTCAAGTTTGTTATTTTTTTTAATCTCACCTTTATTATTGCTCTTCTTCCTGCATCTTCTTTTCCACCTTTTTATTCCTTCAGGAAAAACTGATAATAGACTATTGGGAGAATGGTAAAAAGTGTTTTTCTGAGCAGTGGCAATAGTGATAAAAGCAGCCATATTAAATTGACATTTCAATAAACAGTAGTAACTGCAAGAATATCACCATTTAAAGCAGTAATGCAAAAGCATCAATAGCAGCTACTAGTTGTATTGGATGAAGTACATCAGTGTGTGTGTATGTGTGAGTGGAGTAGTAGTGATGTTTAGGTTTCATATATTTTACTTGCAAAAAATGTGATCTGTATAGTGCCTGATTACAAATGTTAAAACCTCAAACAGTCTTGTTGCTTTTATCTTCTTACTGCTGAATTTTTGAAATAAAATTATGCAGTCTATTGTAACTTTGGGAAGTATTAGTTATTTGTTCAAATCTATATTATACTTCTAGTGTTTTAACTCTAGCCTTAGCTGCTTATAACAATTCAAATATGTTATTCCAACAATGAAACACTTAATGGAGATAATTGGAACTGGAATTTCCATTGATAAGCAATAGGATCATAAAATGCAACATCAATGATTGTACCATTTACCAATGGAAATTCTGACACTTCAGTTGTGAAATGAATCACTGCAGGTGGTTAAACAAAGATGTCATATGATCACAATTTCTTGCCAGCTTCCCTATTGACTTTGCTTGTAGGAAGTCAGCAAATTTCTGATCATGTGACCACAGGATGCTGCAACATAATTGTGTTCCCAGAATATGATCACATGATTAAATGCAATGTAAGTACAAGGACCAGACATAAATACCACTTGTTCATCACTGTCATAAATTTGAACAATTGCTGAATGAATGGTTGTTAAGTGAGGATGACCTGTAAATGAATTTGATAAATGACTTTATTATGATATAACTTATTTTTATTATGCTCTTTATATATAACATTTAAATTGAAAGCCAACTTGAATATTCATTTTGAACGTATAAGGTAAAAAAAAAGGTAGAATGTTATTGTGGATAGAAGATGTAAGGCTCTTTGTTGGGTCCTTCTATTTCCATAATGTAATTTAATTCATTTTAATTTGTTTAGAAGCTGGACTTAGACCAGAACTCTAAAACTGTGTAAAATAGATATGGCATATTTCATGCAACTTCTTAAATCATAGATTTCCTACAACACTTTAGTAGGGACAGCAGATAAGATTTGTCTTTCATAATTTAGGTGACTTTACCCAAAGTCTGAATGGAAGCAAAGTATAGCTTCTCCCACAGACTTGTAGCTTTCTGCTATTTGAGACCTTCCATATATTATACTACAGCTGTCATTGGTCACAGTCACAATCACTCATCAGGTATTAGGTTAGTAAAAATGTTGGATTAACACTGACTGGGAAGATTTGGTTTTGAGCCTTCTTACACAATAAAGCTGACTAGATAATTTTAAGCCAAGCCTTTTTTTGGGGGGTCTCACATCAAGGATTGAAGAAGATGGGTGGGAGGAATCACATATTTTTCTCTGAGCGAAAATGTCAAGAGTATAGATGTAGGCTCTATTGTGTAGTGTTTTTAATGATAAACTGGCCATCCACATTTTTATTTTTTCAAATAGCTGTTACAATTTCTTCATACATTTCACTCCAATGATCATAATCAAAGCTTTCCCAATTGCAGTCATTAAGGAAGCAGAGTGAAAGAGCTGCCAGCTAATGGAAGCAAGGCGGCGGCTCTCCCCATGCGCAGAAGGAAACTTTGGTTGGGTACAGGAACGGAGCTCCTTCTCTAAAGGATATGAGCTTAATTTCTGCAGCCTCCCATAAGAGTTCCCTTCCCATCCATGCTCTCCCCTACCCTACCCCATGTATATTCTCTGTACTGAAGAAGTATAGCATCCTTTCTGAGCTGTCTTCACTATGAATGGTTGTTAAATGACCAGTTGTAAATCAAGGACTACCTGTAGTACACCTGTACTCAGAGAAGTCAATAGAAGTTCTCTTCTTTTGGAGTGTGGCTTCTGTGGGAAATACTCCTATAATCAACTGTGTCATGTGGTTATATATCTCAATGTTATGAATGTTTTTTACAGAAAATCTTCCAGAAAACTGGTTTCTATAATAGGAAGAGAATATAGCTTTTTATTTTTTAAAAAAAGAGGCCATTTAAATAAATTACTCCACAAATTTTACAGGAAACTAAAAATGTATGTAAAATTTATTTCACTCAAAAGGTAAAGTAAATATGACCAAATCTACATATTTTTGCTTGATAGTATAACTGATAGATGGGTAGTCTAGGTAGATAGTCTTCAACTTATGCGGTGATCAAAATTGTTTCTGCAGATGTTTCTGCAAGGCAGTTTTTAAGTGACTCACTCCCGATTTTACAACACTTTTTCCCATGTTTGTTAAGCAAATCACTGCAATTAAGTGAATCACTGCAGTTGCTATGCAAGTTCAGCTTCTTCCATTGACTTTCCTTGTCAAAAGCCAGCTGGGAAGGTCATAAATGTCAATCACAAGATTCCCAGGATGGTACAACTGTCATCAATACATGCTGTTTTCCAATCTCGAATTTTGATCATATGCCATGGGGATACTACGATTGTTGTAAGTGCCATTTTTCAGGGCTGTTATAACTTTAAATGGTCACGAAATAGATGGTTATAAATTGACTACTACCTGTATTACCCAGTACTACTACTAATCTCAATTGCAATTTCATAAGCTTTATAACACCTCTTCAGAGATGTTAATTTATTCATTTTCTAGTCTATCAACATTTTTTTCAGATATATTTGTTATCTTATTGTTGTGTAAAGGTGAGCTTAACTCCAGGTACCTATCCATTCAAAGTTATTGGCAAAATTACTTAAAAGAGTTTGCTAATGCCTTCTTCTAGAATATATTTTTACTGTTTTCCTCTTGCCCTATTCTATGTCATCAAATCATTTCAACTGTTAGTTACCACATAGACAAGATTTTTCACCACTATGATCTTTCCAAACTTGGTTTTTCCAATCTACTTGTGGAGTACCTATTGCCATTGTAACCAAGTCTATTCATTTTGCTACTGGCCATCCTCTTGTCTTTCCTTCTATTTTTCCTAACGTTGGAACTTTCTCAACAAAACTACATCTTTGCATAATGTGCTCAAAGTAGGTTAATTTGAGCTTGGTCATTTGTACTTTAAGTGAGAATTCTGCGTTTATTTGTTTGATAACCCATTTGCTTGTTTTCTTGGCTCTCCATGCTATTCTCGGGAGTCTTCTCCAGCACCAACGTTCAAAAGCATATACTATCATAGTCGATAGCTCTGAAATTCTCAAACATCTCCTGTCTAAGTATTAACACCCTTAGCTTCTGGAATTAGCCAAATTTAGTCAAGTTCTGGTCCCTAAAGATTGTTGAGGAAGTAAATTAATTGGTTTATTTAGTTATTGGATTTGGTTTCACTAGCAAGTCTTATAACAATTTTAATTGTTTAGTACTTGCCTCAACTTTGGTAATTTTAAACAAATTATAGTTTTTGATAAAACATATGCTTAAATCAGACTGCATTCATATATTTGAAGATAGACATAACCTGAATTAAATATTGAGAGTCATAGTGGGAGTATCCAGCTATTTTACATTAAATTTGTTTTCCTTAAATTTTATATTCAGATTTTTAATTATGCGAGGTGATGAAAGTATACAAATATTAATATTGCTGTTTATGTGAAATTATTGTTTGAATTTTGGGACAGCAAAAAAATGGGAATATAGGAATCTTTCATAAAATCCAAAAGCATCACTGGTGATGTCTTACTTGTAATTTTAAGTTATGCTCAACCTGGTGATTATTTTTCTGGAGTTGTAATTCACTTCATAGAACAAGGTATTTGCTCCTTGATTAGTATGATGCACATTCTGTACTTTTCACACCATAGATATGTTTTCAAACCGGATAAATATTTTAAAACTATTTCAAAGTTTTTCCAGTTCAAATATCTTCTGCTGTAACATTATTGTAAGCAATATGGAATTGCTTTTGGGGTTGGGGTCATTCTGATATCTGTCACAGCAGTTCTAACATGTAATAGGTGGAAAATAACTAATAAAAACAATCTTCTAAAATGTTCTTATAAAATACAGTAATTGGCCTCCTATTCTGTTTCCATAGCAGAAATTCATGCTCTTAGTGTCCTGAGGGGAAAACAGTACTAGGTCAGTTAGTTGATAATATGTATATTTCTGTGACTTGGGAGACGTGAACAGTTTTGCTCATTTATTTATCTTTTTTCTCTTTCAGGCAGGCTGTTAAGCTGTCAATCCGCAGCTGAACAGCATGCAGTCCTTTCGGGAGCAGAGCAGTTACCACGGAAACCAACAGAACTACCCACAGGAAGTACATGGTGCATCTCGGCTAGAGGAATTTAGCACTCGCCAACAAGCTCAGATGTTTCAGAGCTTTGGAGGAGGTGGCAGTACTAGTGGACGTCGTGAAACAACAGGGAACTCTGCATCTATGGGTAGTGAAAGCTCTGGACATCAGAGTTATCAAGGTTTTAGAAAAGAAGCAGGAGAATTCTATTATATGGCATCCGGCAAGGATCCTGCAGCAGCAGGAGGACAACAGCTTCCTCAGCGTAGGCCTTCTGGACCAGTACAGAGCTATGGACCACCTCAAGGCAGCAGCTTTGGGAGTCAGTATGGAAGTGAAAGTCACGTGAACCAGTTTCAAACACAACACTCATCACTTAGTGGAGTAACACATTATCAGCAGGACTATACTGGTCCTTTCTCCCCTGGCACTGCTCAGTACCAGCAGCCGGCATCTAGCCAACAACAGCAACAAGCGCAGCAAATGAGGCAGCAGCTTTATCAATCTCATCAGCCTTTACCACAGGCCTCCAACCAATCTGCCTCTAACACACCTCATTTGCAATCAATTCAACGCCCTTCAAATCTGCCTTCATCCACTTCTAGCTATCCATTAAGAATAGGTCAGTATAGTCAGCACTATCAGCCTCCTGTTTCTTCCTCTTCTTCATTTCCTTCTCCTCAACGTTTTGGTCAATCTGGACAGAACTATGATGGTAATTATACCGTGAATGCTGGTTCACAGTATGAAGGACATGCTGTAGGTTCAAGTGCACAAGCTTACGGGACTCAGTCAAATTATAGCTTTCAGACACAGCCAATGAAAAACTTTGAGCAGTCAAAGTTGACCCAAGGGACTCAACAGGCACAAGGACAACAGGCACAACAACAGCAGGCTCCTTCGCAACATGTAATGCAGTATTCAAATACTGCTTCCAAATTGTCTCTTCAAAGTCAAGTGGGACAGTACAATCAAGCTGAGGTCCCTGTAAGATCACCCATGCAGTTCCATCAGAATTTTAGTCCTATATCTAACCCGTCACCAGCTGCCTCTGTGGTTCAATCTCCAAGCTGCAGTTCCACACCATCTCCTCTCATGTCAAGTGGTGAGAATCTTCAGTGTGGACAAAGCAACATTCCAGTAACATCTAGAAACCGCATTTTACAAATGATGCCTCAGCTTAGTCCAACACCATCCATGATGCCAAGCCCCAGTGCTCAGGGTGCAGGGTTCAAAGGATTTGGTCTTGAAGGCTTGCAGGAAAAAAGACTTACAGATCCCGGTCTAAGCAGTTTAAGTGCCCTGAGTAGTCAAGTAGCTAATCTTCCCAATACAGTTCAGCACATGTTACTCTCAGATGCTTTGGTGCCCCAGAAGAAAAGCTCAAAAAAATCATCAAAAAAACCAGAGAGCTGCACAAACTCAGAAGGTTCCTCTCAGGCAGAAGAACAGCTTAAGTCTCCACTAGCAGAGTCCATTGATGGTGGCTGTTCCAGTAGTTCAGAAGATCAAGGAGAAAGGGTGAGACAATTGAGTGGTCAGAGCACCAGTTCTGACACCACTTATAAGGGGGGTAATTTAGAGAAATCTCAGTCATCACCAGCACAGCCATCTCAAAATGAACCTGCAAAAATCACTACTAGCTCTGCAATTGAGGAAGAAGCATCCTCCCCTCCTGATGGAAAAGAGGCCTTGATTTCTGTGGAGGTCCCCCCAAAGATTAATGAAAAGACAGTTGGCGTGATCGTCTCCAGAGAAGCTATGTCAGGAAGAGTGGAAAAATCAAGTGGACAGGATAAATCCCAACAAGATGATGCTTCTACAAGTGCTCAAGCATTGCCTTCTGCCTCTGCAGTGAAAGAGACTGGTCAGCAAGAGTCACAAGGCGGAAATAAAGGAAGCAGAACTGGGGACAGCGGCACTAATAATGAAGATGGAAACAATCCACCTGGTCATGCTGCTATGGGCTCTAGTTTCGCAAGCAGAACAGAGCCTTCTAAATCCACTGCTAGTTTGAGGTACAGCTTCAAAGATAGTATTGGGGTTAATATGCAAAGAACTTCTGGTACCTTTTCACAATATCCTTCAGGCCAGGATAAAGGGGAGTTTTCAATGCATAGTGAGCGAAAGGGCAGGAATGAAAAATTTCCCAGTCTATTGCAGGAAGTTCTGCAAGGCTATCACCATCATCCTGACAGGAGATATTCTAGAAATGCCCAAGATCAGCATGGAATCAGTGGAAGTTTAGAAAGTAGCATGAGACCCAATGTTCTGGTTAATCAAACAAATGAACTAAGTAACAGAAGCCTTTTAAATAAAAGTATTGGATCTCTTATGGAAGGTTCACACTGGGGACACTGGGATAGAAAATTAAGTGGCAGTACAGCCGAGATAAAACAGATAAATTTGGTAGATTATCCTATACCTAGAAAGTTTGACTTAGATTCTACAGCTCATGAAGCTGGAGGAGTCTCTGAGAGAAGATCAGTTATTTGTGATATATCACCTTTGAGACAGATTGCTAGAGATTCTGGGCCACATTCTGGAGGGCATATAAGTACTGATGGCAGGAGTGGAAGAAGTGACCGTCTGGCTTCTGGTTTAAATCAGTCAGTCATCCTCCCTGGTGGCCTCGTAGCCATAGAAGCCAAACTAAAGTCTCACAGTGGGCCGATTAAGGAGGAGGATTTTGAACCTAAGACTTCTGCTAGTATCAACAACAAAAAATCGGGAGATCATTGTCACCATGCCAGTTTTAAACATGAATCTTACCGAGGGAATGCTAGCCCTGGAGCTGCAACACTTGATTCTGCATCAGACTACCTGCTACAACAGGATAGCCGAACAACACAGATGAGACGAGGACCTAGCAGAATAGGAAGCAGCCGGGAAGGAATGAGAGGTAAATCCCCCTCTCAATTTCATGATCTGGCAGATAAGTTAAAGATGTCACCTGGAAGAAACAGAGGTCCAGGGACAGATCTTCATCAGATGAATCCACATATGGTGCTTTCTGACAGGGTCAACCGGAGTTCCTTACATACTTCTTTCTCTTCAAATTCTGAAAGTTCATCTTTGGCTTCAGCATATCATGGTAATTCCCGATCCCATGTTTATGGTGATCCCAACCAAGGATTGAATTCCCAGTATCATTATAAAAGACAGCTATACCATCAACAGCAAGAGGATTATAAAGATTGGAGTAGCAATTCTGCTCAGGGTGTAATTGCTGCAGCTCAACATAGGCAGGAAACAGCTAGAAAGAGCCCAAGACAGCAACAATTCTTAGATAGAGTAAGGAGTCCTTTAAAAAATGACAAGGATGGAATGATGTATCTCCATTCTGGTTCTTACCATGATGTAGGGTGCCAAGAAACTAACCGTTGTTTGTTGGGGGGAGAAAGCACTCATCAAAATAAGTGTTTGGAAATTAAACACATGAACCAAAAGATTCAGCAACATGAATCAGGTTGGGATCTTTCCCGTCAGTTAACTCCTGGAAAGAACAGTGGCTCTCTAGGGACAAGTCAGAAGAGATTTATTTCACAAAATAGTGATACACATAGGCGAGATGATGTTGGTGATGTACTTAAATCTGCCAATGCCATGGTAAGAATTCCTGGCCAAGAAGATCAATCTCCTCAAAATCCTTTAATAATGAGAAGACGAGTCCGCTCATTCATTTCTCCTATTCCAAGCAAGAGGCAGTTGCAGGAAATGAAAACTAGTGGGATTGATGACAAAGGACGCATACTCCCTTCATCAAAGGATGGAGTTGATAAAACTCTCAATTCTTATGCCCATTCCTCTCAAAACCAAGATATTGGCAGATCATTCTCAAAAGGAGAATCATCTAGGAATCTTCCAAGTCCTGATAATCGAAACTGTTCCGGTGTTTCTATCACAAGCCCAGCTAAAACAAAAATTCTTCCTCCACGAAAGGGTCGTGGATTAAAGTTGGAAGCTATTGTTCAAAAAATCACCTCTCCCAGTGTTAGGAGGAGTGCATCCTCAAATTGTGCTGAGACTGGTGCAGATGCAGTCACTCTTGATGATATTCTGTCTCTAAAGAGTGGCCGCCCAGAGAGTGGGAATATTGTCAATCATGAAGTAGGAGAAGAAAATATAAAAGTAGAAGTGTCAGATCGAGAAAATCAAGTACTGACCAATGAAATTTCTCGGACAATATCTTCTGAAGATTGGCATGATGATAGAGATGAGATTGTGAAAAAAGAGGTTTCTGAACATGCCACTGTTGGCAAGGACAGTTCAGTGGCTGTCTTGATTCCAGCATCTTCGCAGAAATCTTTTGGTCAAGGAAGAATAGATGGATCTGTAAATTTTTCTGAATTAAAATCAATTCAGCCAACCAGTATTTTGGCTCCTGAAACAAATGTAAAGCCAGAAGAAAAAGATGGAGGTACCATTATGACACCCAAATCAGATCCCTTTCCACCAAAGGGATATTTTCCTTCTGGTAAGAAAAAAGGAAGACCTATCGGTAGTGTAAACAAGCAAAAGAAGCCGCAACAATTACCGCTTCCATTAGTGCCAGAAGCAGCGCAGCTATCGGAAGAGGCAGTAGACGGTGAACCAAAACCTAAGAGACAGCGAAGAGAGAGGAGGAAAACTACAGCACAGCCACGAAAACGGAAACCAAGACGAGCTGCTCCCATTGTGGAGCCTCAAGAACCAGAAATCAAACTAAAATATGCTATTCAGTCTCTTGATAAAACTGATACTAGGAATAAATCTTTTTTCCCTTACATTCATGTGGTAAACAAATGCGAGCTAGGTGCTGTATGCACAATAATTAATGCAGAAGAAGAAGAGCAGAATAAATTGATGAGAGGTCGAAAAGGACAGAGGTCATTAACGCCACCTCCTAGCAACGCTGAGAGTAAAGTTCTGCCTACTTCCTCTTTTATGCTACAAGGTCCTGTTGTAACAGAGTCATCTGTTCTGGGCCATCTAGTCTGTTGCCTTTGTGGCAAATGGGCCAGCTACCGCAACATGGGTGATCTCTTTGGACCTTTCTATCCACAAGATTATGCAGCCACACTGCCTAAGAATCCCCCTCCTAAGAAGTCCACAGAGATGCAAAACAAGATCAAAGTACGACATAAAAGTCTTTCTAATGGTTCCAAGACTGACACAGAGGAAGAAGAGGAAGAGCAAGAGCAAAAAGAACAGAGAAGCCTGGCTGCCCACCCACGTTTTAAAAGACGACATCGCTCTGAGGACTGTGCTGGGGCTTCTCGGTCACTTTCAAGAGGAACTGCTTGTAAAAAAGCAACCACTGAGGGTGGCAGTGTTGGTGAAAATACTTCTTCAGACTCTAAACTCCCCATACCTACTTCTGAAGGTGGTCCCGAGTTGGAGCTACAAATTCCTGAACTACCTCTTGATAGCAATGAATTTTGGGTCCATGAGGGCTGTATCCTCTGGGCCAATGGCATTTACCTAGTCTGTGGCAGGCTTTATGGGCTGCAAGAAGCTGTGGAAATAGCTAAAGAGATGGTGAGTACTCTATATCAACGATCAAATGTGTCTTTTACAACTGTGATAATATTTATTGCATTCTAATTTTCTTTTGCCACGTCTTAAACATATTTGTGCCACTGTAATTTTATGGATTGTTTATATGAGCCAATTTCATAATTTTACATTATTCAAAATTATTTTGGGTTGAAATTCATAGAATCATTTTATGCTGTGATTATTGTATTCTTATTAGACTATACATTTCCTTAAACAAATGATATTGCTGGGTTTAGTTTGTAAAACATAACATTTCCTTTTTGATCATGTTGAATTTTTGTTCCTGTGATATGATAATGATATGACCATATGATATGATAACTGTACAGGTAATCCTCATCTTATAACCACAATTGAGCCCAAAATTTCTGTGAGATCTAAGTAAAATAAGTGAATTTTGCCCCATTTTACGACCATCCTTTCCATAATTGTTAAGTGAATCACTGCAATTGTTAAGTTACCATATTAACACAGTTGTTAAGTGAATCTGGTTTCCCCATTGACTTTGCTTGTCAGAAGGTCGCAAAAGTTGATCACATGACCAGGGCACTGCAACCATCATAAGTATGAATTAGTTTCCAAGCGTCTTGATCATGTGACCATGGGGATGCTATAATGGTTGTAAGTGTGGAAAATGGCCATAGTATTTTTTTTCAGTGTCATAGTAACTTTGAACAGTCACCAGATGAACTGTTGTAAGTCAAGGATTACCTGTACTCCTAAAAAAAAATATAGATATGATTGCCATTGCCTACTTCCAAGATGTTTTCTTCACTTCTTAATTTACCTTGCAGCTCTGTAAATTCTTGTTCTTACAATAGTAGCCAGGAATGGTCCTGCTTAGGGTTTAGGATCAGCCAAGTTTAGTTAATGGGAGTTACTTAACTGGTCTTAATAATCTGATAGTACAAAGAAGCATTTGCTGTTGGCAGATAAAAACATTTTCCGTATTCCTCCGCACTTTTTTCTTTCAATTGGTAAAACTCTGAAAGAAGTGCATTTTATAAGTTAAAGTTTAGATCAGATATGAAGATTGGAAAGAAAAGCAAATTAGTTGCCAAAAGATACCTTTAGATTTTCAAAGGACTTACTTCAACTAGTTTCTATTTAATACTGTCATTTGAGGATGATTTTGCATTTTTAATTTCTTGAAATTAAGCCTGGATGACTTTGTGAGTCTGTGTGTATACAGCCACATGCTTTACCTTTTCTTCTCCAAAGGGTTGGGTTCAGGGGTGTAACTACCGGTTCGGTGGCTATATGTCACGCACTTAGGTGCGCTTTATGCACATGTGCGCATGACACACACTGTGCGCGTGTGCAGTTAACAAACTGCTGAGCTACCTGGACAGCTGAGCAGTGCAGCTGTGCCTGGGTGCGCAGCATTTGAAAAAGCACTTTTTTCCTGCTTTTTCAACTGCGGCTGTGCCGCGCAAAGCAGCTGAGGGTGAAAAAGCAGGAAATAAAGGACAGGTAAGAGCCCGGGCTGACGGGTGGGCCAAAACAGCAGCAGACACAGAACCAGTTCAGTGTCTGCCACTCTTCAGAGCTACCCGTTCTACAGAACCGGTAGAATCCCACCCCTGATTGGGTTTTTAAAATTCCAAACGTTCATTGATCTGCAATGTTAGCTTGCTTTCTTGTACAAACACTTTTTTCAGATTTTAGGTCTATCCAGATAATTTCCAGAATGGAAGAGAGACCAGAGAATATATTTAAAAATCAGATGATGCAAATGAGTTCTTACATCTTGACATAATAAAGGCAAACTTTCAAAGACTTCTGAATTTTTGAACTGTCAAAATGTTGTTTGCCACAGAAGGTGAATGGGAGGTTTTAATGCTCTAGCTGTTTCTTAGCTTGTCTCGATAGTTTATGCTTTAGAAGTAAAGAGATTTTCATTGCACGTTTTAAGAGATCTTAAGAAATTTTAAGAGATTGCTATTCTGGACTGTAAGTAGTTTCTTCCATTCATGCTGAGACATTTTTTTCCTTCTTTGGCTGGAAAAATTAGATTTACTGTGTATTTGCTGGTTTGCTTTTGAGTGTGGCATCTCTTCCTTAATTATACATTTTTGTTATTTTAAATGTATTTATTTATTTGTCAACTTTATATGGCCACCCTTCTCACAAAACAAATGACAACAGGTGACAACATGGCTAAAAACTATATATGCAAAATTATAATTTTTATTGGCTGTTTAGATTGGATTTGGTTGGTTTTATTCACGTATTGAGTCCTTCCCAAGAACCTGGGTAGACAGATGTTTTGTGATTATGTTAAAGATATCATTGCAGGATGTAAACTGTTCCAAGTAAAGCTGCCTTTTGCAGTTGATAGATGGTCAAGGTAATAAGAGAAATATAAGACAAAGACCAGATGTCAATAACAATGTAATTACTGTATCTTACCAGTTCTCTGGGTTACCCAGACCTGATGGCACAACCAAATTTTGAAGTACTTCTAGAAAATCAGCATGGATGGAGTCAGCCTCATTTAATTAAATATAAAGTTTAGCAATGATTGCTCTTTTCTTTTCACTCATGTATGTATGTAAATCAGTACTGAAAGTGTAATAGTAATAATTATGGAATGTGTGTTCATGACAGTATAGCCAGAGGACTACTGCTTAGTATCTTTAATTGTGGTAAGATTCATACCTACTAGTATAAATGTAGTGTTAAATTCATATTGGAAAATTGAATTGTCATTGCTATTTTTCCTAGGACAATACAAAGGTTGAGAAACTAATATAAGCACTACTATGTATCTGAACACTAATAGTTCTGTCCTTTTAAAAATGGGTTAGTGCAATGAGATTTAGGTTATTACTATTTTCAGTATTTTCACTGTTGTCAATATGGGACTAAGTTGAGGAGAAAAGCAGAATGCGATGAAAAATTATACAAGAAGTTCAAAGTCAGAAGTTACTGATACAGACAAATAATTAAAATTTAAAAGTAGCTGCAACTTCATTTATATTTGCATTATTGGGAAACTTTGAATTTCTACAAGTTAATCAAACTATAAAAGTTGGAGAATACCATAGAAAGAAGCCAGTTCATTCATACTGAAAAACATTGCTGGACTTGTGGACTCATGGAAAAAAATCATGTTCCTTATGTATTTGTAGCATTCTCCTTGTAAACAAATTTCTAAAAACGCTAATATTTAATTTTTTACACATTTACTTTGCACAAAACCTGGTAAATTTTGTGTCTAAAGCTTTTACATAAATACAATTATATGTTAATAGTCAAATGAAAGCTGTTGTCATGTTTTCTTACATATTGTTGAATGTGTTTTTTAATCCATGGGAATTGTTTGATTTAAGCATTCACTTAGACATTCATCTGGACAAGTGCCTACAGTTTTCTTGGCAAGGTCTTTCAGAAGTGATTTGCTATTGTCTTTTCCCTAAGACTGAGAGAAAGTGATGGCCCACGGTTACCCAACAGGCTTTGTGCCTAAAATCATGGTCTCCTGGTTTCTAGCCTGATTTCTTAACCATTTTCATGTAATAGTATGGCTTTAATCAAGTAGCAAAACAAATTATTAATTTAAAGTACTTTTCATTTTTTTTGCATTATTTGTAAATAATACACATTTTTAAAATTAAAACACTTTGGAGACTGGACTGTTTTCTGGACTATCCTAGGACTATTTCAAACACCCATCTATCATTGCACATGTGTTCTCAAGTTTGCCAAAAAATTGTAGTCATCCACCTATCTTGGAAGTGATGGTATTGATTTGGGTAATGTTTTCCTTGATTCTTGTCTGCTCTGTTGATGTTATGTGTGTTTTAGCAGGCTTGGAAGCTTCAATGATTGTTTTGATATTTTTTGTCTAAAAAACATTTGGAGGTCTCCAGACCAGGGATGTCAAACTGGCGGCCCAAGGGCTGTATGCTTCATGCACAGGCCACACCCACCCCAGCTCTGCAAAGGGAAAAAATACCACGAAAACCTCATGCAATAGCAATGTGATGCCATGAGTTTGACACTAAGTTCTAGACTAAGGATAAAGCTAATATTATTTTGTACCTGCTCTATTTCTTCAAAAAATGGGGCCAAGATTTCTTTTTGTCCTTGTTTTCTACTAGGACTCTGTCAATAATGTTCCAAAATACTGTTTCTTTTTCCAAAAAAAGGACTTAGTAGTATCATTACTGATGGCTTACCTCCCAATGCTTGAGTCACCAATCTATGTAGCTAGCATGCCAGAAGCCATGAATCTGATTGCAGATTATAAGTACTCTGTAGATATTTGTTCCATGAGCTCTGCTGATGTCTTTTCTTAGACATTTGACTTCTGTTTGAATTTATGAAAGGTTATGTGTCCAAACTATTGTAGCTCAGGCAACATATGAGATACCTGCAATTCTGCCTCCAATTATCAGGGCTACTTCTTTGAGTACTGCTTTTAGAGCTCTTTCTGTTGTATGCTGCATTGGATTTGCAGTTACCTCCCTTCTTTCTTTGAAGCAACTGATTTGGAAATCAATACTGCTATTGGTTCAATAGTGCTAGGTGTTGGTAGCATTTGATCCCTTAAGTATCATTAGAAGAAAGTCACATTGAACTTTCTTTGATGTGAATGTGTGGCTTGAGCAATCCTTAGAAGATGATTTCCTTTTCTTCAAAATTCCACAAAGTCTAAGCCTTGGATGCCTTATATAACTCTCTCCTTCATTTGCCTACAGGATATGTGGGATTCCTCCTTATCACATAGTGTGTTGAAGGCTGAGGATCCCAAGCGTGATTGGCTCTTTCTTCCCTTCTCTCTGTTCCTGCCAGGTTAGGTGCCATTTCTACGTCATATGGTATCTTCACTCATACCTTTATGGTGCCTCATTCTTTTTGTGTGTGTGCTTGAAGAGGATTGTGAATAAATAGCAGCTTGTTTGATTAACTTCTGGTAGGTTTTCTACCTTTCCCTAGGCCTAGCAAGATTGGACTATCAGGGCTTATGTTTCCCCAATATATCATCCATTCCAATATTCTATAGAGAGATGAAAGATTCAACGAAGGTATCATTAATGTGGTCTGGAAGCCTTGGGTGTTATTGTGTGAGGATCTTATCTGCTGAACAGTTGCCACCACTAGTTGCTTCAGTTGATGCTTCCTAGTTCTTAGTGCATTGCTTGCCTCTGCTTTCTTTACTATCTCTGGGAGCCTTCTGCCTCCTTCATCAGCCCAGTTCATAAGACTTGGTGATAGTTTTGGCTCTGATGCTTTGATTTCTGATCCTGAGCCTGCATCTATCCCTATGCTGAAGTACATCTTTGATAGGCTGATCTATCAAGTTTCCTATTGCTGGAATAGGAAGTGCAGGCACTCTTAACACCCACAATATCTGTTGCCTCTTTCACCTCAGCTTTAGCTCTCTTTCTTTCTCACTGGTTTTTTCTCTCTCCCCCTCCCCCCCTTATTATTCTAATTATTCTAATTTCTAGTTCTTAGAAAAGCCACTGCCTCTCCCTAGACAGAGCTTAAAGACTGAAAAGAGTAAAAAATTCAAAAGGCTAAAAAGGTTAAGAAGGCAGCATGAGTGTCCTCAAGCCTCCAGCCATTGCCAAGATTGCATCTTACTCTTAGACTCTCTATGCCACTTGGCAAAGCCAGGTCTTAACACTCTTTTGAAAAGCCAAAAGAATGGGGGCTTGTCTCTTCTCTGGGGCTAAGGTGTTCCAGAGAGCTGGGATAGTAGCTTAGAAGACCCACCTCCTACATCTCATCAGTTGAAATTTCTTGACTGATATGCAGCATACCTACCTGTCTAGCCAGGTGGACAGGTAGATGAAGAGCTTCACAGGTAATAGCCAACACCTTAAATTGGACCCAGAAGCAAACTGACATCCAGTGCAGCTCGTGTGGGAGCAGTCTTATATGCAGCACCCTAGGGACACCCAAAACAGCTTGTGCTGCTGCATTATGCCTTCCAGTTGCAGTTCCCATACTCTTCAAGACTTCATGTAGAGCAGAAGTTGCCAACCAGTAGTCAGCAGACCACTGGTGGTCCGTGAGAAATTTTTTGTGGTCCATAGCGCACTTGTGTCTGCAACGGGTGATACTGGCAGCGGATAGACTGATGCATGTGGGGAGGGAGGGTAGCAGGCAGGAGATTGCAGCATCAGAGCCCTTCCTGGGTGTTCCCTGGCCTATAAGGGGAGGGCGCAATCTCCCGCAACCCTCCCCTCAGGAGCTGCTAAGCGCTTGCTGCCCCTCTGGCAGCTGCCAAGCCTCCTCCCACCATGCCAGAAGCGCTCACACGCCCAGTGGGAAGGAGGAGGCTTGGTGGGTGCCAGAAGGGCGGTAAGTGCTTTGTGGCTCCTGAGGGGAGGAGTTGAGCATCCCCCTCGCAACATCTTCACCTGAGGGCATCGCTGGCAACCGCTTCCTGCAGCTCAGGAGGTCTGTGCTTTTCCCGCTGTTGCTCGGCCTCCTTGATGCGTAGAGGTAGGAGGCAGCAGCCACGACACAGGTTTGCTAGGGAGACTGCAGGATTGCCCCACTTCCCCACCAGCCCTCTGTTCTTCAGCACGTGGCTCATCGGCCTCCGGACATCAGATTCCCACCACCCAGCACCAGTTCAGAGATTCCTTCCCATTCCACCTCCAAGGATGGGGGGGGGGGNGGGGGAGAGGGAAAGAGAAAGAGAGGAGGGGGAAGAGTGAGACAAGACACAGAGACAGATGAGAGAGAGAGAGAAAGAGAGATGAGAGATCCCAGTGTTTTGTTTTCTGTGGGAAATGAGTCCAAATGACTCTTTGAGTATTTAAGGTTGCAGAAACAGGCAGCCAAGCTAAGTGCCTGAAGGACCCCATCCCGTCAGTGGAAGTCCAGGCACTTCAGCATGTGGCATATTAGTGGTCCACAGAATTTAAAATTATGAATTTGGTGGTCCCTGAGGTCCAAAAGGTTGGAGTTCCCTGATGTAGAGCATATTGCAGTAGTCCATCTGGAAGGTTGTGAAAGGAGAGCTCCCTGATCCAGGAAGGAGCATAACTGGCACTTAACCCAAAGTTAACCAAAGCCTTCCTAGCCATGACTGCCACCTGCTCATTGAGTCAGGAGTTCACAAGGATCTATTAATGATGCACCAAGTCTGTCTGGGGCAGTGCTATCCCATCCAAGTCCAAAAATGGTAAAGTCCCAAATACAGAGGAGCCATCAGCCAATATCCATTCCATCTTACCACACTTTTATTGAACCCTGTTGTGTCCCCCATAGCTTCGTTTAAACATAGTCAAAGTCCCAGTAGATTTGTATGTTTTGTAACTATGTTTAGCAGTTACTCTACCTAGGCTTTGTATTTGTTATGATTTCTCAGATTTATGCCAGGCCAGAGTTGCTGCAATATGGGATGGACAGCATATAAATTTAATAAATAAAACTAATATTTTTGAGTTTTATCTTCTAGCTAGATATGCCTAACACTTAAAAGTAAAATAATTAAAATACACTAGGTTAGGCATTCTATGGTGTCATGTAAAGTGCTGGATTTTATTGGGAAGTTATTCTGCAACTTCCTGTTGTGTGCCAGTTACAACCTTTCCTGGATAGCTTTCCATTCCATCACTCATGCCCTGCCTGTCTCCCGTTTGCAATGCATTCTACCTACAGCTACCCTTGAAAAGGATCCAGAAGCTTCAGCCAATACAGAATGTGGACAGAGAAACATACAATTGTGAGCTGGTTAATACCCTGAAAGCCCTCCCCATGCCTTTTAATGAATTTTTAATCGTGCTTGCCTTTTTAAAATTGTCTCTGTGTGTATTGTTTTGTGTGGTTTTTAACAATTTGTTTTAACCAGAGTTTCTCTGTGATGAAAATGGGAGATTTTAAAATTTGATAAATAAATTTATGGGATACACTGTTTAACCTGTTTGGCAAAAAGATTCCTCAGGTAATATAAAAAATCCATGTTGATTTTTTTCATAAACACAAAAAAGTAGTTAGGAAATCATGAAGATGTTAGACTGAGAAACCCTGGTTGAAGACCAACCTTAAATACGACAGCTTATTGAATGACTTTAGCCAATTGCCGTTTGTCACCTCAGTCTACTTTGCTAATGGCTATTAGAAAAGATAGGGAGTTGAACTAATGAAGTAATATAACTCTTATAAATAAATATATAAATAAAGCAAATGCCAGCATAATTCCTTAGTTATGCAATTTATAATGAAACTGCTAGGATGAAAATATTATGTTATACATGCATGTTGCTTTCTGGACTTGAAGAACCATAAAGATTTCCAAGATGGATCATGGGTCAGCTGAATTGGAATATCATATGTTGGTAATATTTATTACACTACAAGATCTTTAAAAAAGAGAATAAGCAAAAGCTCTACTGTATATTTCTTTAGAAACAGCATATATTGCCTCTATCAAAGTTATAATGTGCTTCAGGTTCATTATCAAAAAGCTGCTTCAAGTTGCAAAACTAGTGTCTGTCTCTTTAAAAGTATTTTCCTGGGATTGTGCATTTGTCCTCTACAGTTGTTGCGTGATTCTTAAAAAAAAAAAAAAGACATGGCAGCTTTCACCTTACCCATTTCAAAGAGAGTGGGGTTTATATGAGATTATGGTTAGTTATAGTGCTCCTCCCCGCTGCCTACACCTAACTTTGCCATTTTTTTCCTCCTTGTGCTGCAGGCCCAGGATCCAGATGCTTGGCAAGGGTCCAGGCCTGGGATATACACAGTGAGCATAACAGGGCAGCATAGCTTTGTCTGCAAAGGGAGCTTGCCAGGCCCAGCTATGGAAGAAGCAGTGAGGCAAACAGTGGGATCCCCATTGGTGGGAGAAGGTGGAGAGCTGCTCGCAGATCCCCAGGCAAAGTTAGAGCCTTGTGTGGGAAGTGCTGTTCTGGATGGTGGCATAACTGGAGGAAGTAGAGGGATGCAGACTTCTGAAGGCACATTCTGCAGCTCATGTTGGAAGCACTTATGGGAAGCCCTGAAAGTGCCTCTGGCGAAGCCTCACAAATAGTGGCTTTGCAGGAGGCACTTCCAGAGGCAAGGCTTTGCAAAAGAAGCCGTACAGGAACTCAGAGGCTGCTTTTTGATTTTTTGATTATTATTTTTTTTGCAGCAAAGGCTAGCCCAGCCTCATCCAAGAGTGCAAACATAAAGGAATTTTTTTGTGCATCATGGTTCTGGAGCTGCCTTTGGCTTTTTTTCCCCACAGCTCAACAGCCAGGCCCAAAATACCTTGTCAGTAGTGAGAACAGATTCTGTGACATCACAACAAATACAAGTGTTCTTCCCTAACATTTGTAGATAAATAAAATAATGGTGCTACTTCCTTACTGACACTAGCACTAGCAAGTAGTTATACTGGCAGATTATCTCAATATGTGGAATTGATGAAGGAGGAGGTCATGCAACTCATTTAATATAGTCGGCAGTGGATACTTGTCCCTGATTAAAATTAATGGTATTTCTTAAGTAGACTGTTTGATGCATAAATAATATTAGATATGGGACAAAGGTTAGGATGCTTTATTTTAATAAATGATCCTTTCAAAGTCAGAGAGTACTTTGTATGAAAATTTGTGCCCCATAGTTTATTGAAAGAAGCAGATGGTCTCTGGTTCCAGTACTGGAGAGATTGAAGCTATTATTTTGTCAGCAAACCATGGAAAACAGCAGCAGCTGTCAAATTGCAAGCTTATTTGAGGGTAGGGAAGCTGGCAGAAGCAAGAGATGAGCTGTCCTTGGTACAGTAGGTGGAATTGCAGTTCAGTAGGAATTACTTTTGAATGGGTACCTGAGAGTAATTTTAATAATGTAGCAGCTTGAGCAGACCATTCAAAGAAAAATATAAATCTCTGTACTTTGTAAATCAAAGTCTAGATAGTATTTTTTTTAAATAAGGGATAAAAAGTTAGGAAACACAAATAACATCTCTGCAATTTGAATACATTTTAAGAAGGTTGAAGAAAGTTATGTTATTGGTATGTTTGAAATATTTCCAAAATGAAAGCTAGTGAATTGAAAATTTATTGGCTATGCACTCCTGGAAGAAATTCTTCTAATAATTTGTTAATAAACTGAGACCAAGCACTTTGTTCTCCTGAAGCACAAATTATTTATTATGTGTATAGGTAGCAAGTAATAAAATGTTAGTGATTTGAACCCAACACCTAACTCTGGTTACTTGCACCTGGATGTTAATAAATTCAAAATAAACAATCTGTCAAGGTTATAAGTGAGTTACTTCTTAAAATTATACAAATTGTGGTAATATTCAAGTTACATAAAATATATCAATGTAGCAGAAATATGAACTGTGAATGTCTGGCAGGTTAACATGCACAAAATCTAGCCATATGCAATGTAATAAACAGCAATTCATCTATAAGTAGCATCTTAGATCTGAGCATAGGTCAGATCTAAGCAAATAGGATAACTGTTGATCAGACAGGAGATAAATCTTATTTTAATATCTTTATCAATGGAACAATGAACAAGTACATATTCTGTGGTTCCCATCTCTCCAGGGGCAGAGCCTTTCACCCAATGCCACCTTTTTGTTCTGACCTAGACTTCCCCAAAAAGCATTAATCAGACTCTTTGTCCCGGCAAAACCCCTTTTATGAAACGAAGTTGAATTTCTTGCATTCACATTCAGCCAAAGGCCTGGGAAACAGTCTTTCAAGGGTGTAATTAAGAGCACAGACCTTAATCTAGTTTGGAGAGTTACCAAGTAAATATTTTCAACCGCAATGCTGATGAAGGACTTGGCAAAGAGTCTCTGCGATACACAGATACATCTTCACATGGCTGCAATGAACGAATTGTTTCCTGCAAAAGCCCCCTCCCCATTTGTTCCTCTTTTAATCCCTATGGGAGGGGCCATTCACCATCTACCTGCGGCTTTATTCCCACATCAACCCTTAGTTCGTAATTGTTATTTTCTTTTGGCAGCTCTGTGCATGCACAGGCTGGGAACTGGCTCCAGCTGCTCCCCCGCCTCACTGCTGTCCGACTCCAAAGGCAGTTGATCATTGCCAAACTGTCCTGGCCCCATCTCTGCCTCTGATGCAGAGCCCTTGTCTGAGCATTCTTCAGCCTCCAGGACTGGCCCATGTTCCTCCCCAATGTCCTCACTGTCCAAATCTGCTGCCAGCTCTGCTAGCTGCCGGCGGGCCACAACACTTTTAGATTTGTCATTCAAAACTACAGAAGAACAACATGACATTGGATGAGGGTGAAAGCTTTCCTGTGGCTTTGTGAGCTAGCTAGCAGAAATGACAATTACTTAGTCTATGCTGATGATAGTAAGGCATAGGAACTGGAGCCTAAAAGCACTGTGTGCAGAGAATGTCATTGAATTGTGTGGAGTTCAGATAATTGGTTTTGTGAATTATCCCCTGGAAATAGTCTAGAACAGGAGTGTCAAACTCAAAGCCCAGGGACCTGATCCAGCCCACGGGGTGCTTAGATCTGGCCCACAGGGCCGCCCTGGAAACAATGAAGGATCAATCCACGGTGCCTCTGCCAGTGAAATGGAACTGAGGAGGGCCACACATGTATCCCTCCTGAGCTCCGCTTTCGCTGGCAAGAGGCTTGCAGGAGGCCCTCTTAGCCAAAAATGAAGCTCAGGTGCCCATTTTCACAGGCAGAGCACTTGGGCTGCCCCCAACATGAATGATATTGAGCTGGCCACAACCATCCCGCCCCCCCCCCGGGNCCCCCCCCCCCGGGGTCAAGACCTTGATACGGTCTTCAGTGAAATCGAGTTTTGACACCACTGGTCTAGAAGGATACCGTGGTCCATAGTTTAAACTATCTTGTTTCATTGAGTGAATGACAGCAAACTCTGAAGGGGGAAAGAGAGAAAATGTATCTGCTATTCCCATCCTATCAAGGTTGGGTCATCAATGTTTTTCATATGTAATGATGGAAGGCTCCCAATTAATAGCTATACTATGTTGCAAAAAAGATAGTAAACAGGCTGTGTCTCCAAACACAAGCCTCTTTCCCACTGATAAAATCAGTTCAAAGCTAGTAATTGTTTATCATAAGCAAATGGGAGAAGTTCTGGAGGGCAGAAATAGTATCATCTTAGAAGTAAGTTTTCCAAGATGCTACTGGAATTATCTCTTCAGAAAGAAGAAGAAGAACCACTGTAATGGCCCTCACTTCAGTTCCTTAGAGATACTATTGATACTATGGTCAATGATATTGAATGTTGTTAGGAAAACAAGAAGGATCAGGAGGGTTCCAATCCCCTAAGTCTCTCTACAGGTTATCCAAGATCACAATCAAGGCAATTTCTGTGTTGTGAAGGCCCCTTGACATCTTGAAACTTCTCATTGTAGAATTGTGATGGATATCCAGATAGCATTCTTTGAACAATAATAAAGGAATATGAGTAATTCAAATAACTGTGTTGTTACATTTTTGTGATAATTATTTAGTAATATTTCCTCAACTTTAGTTTAAGAAAAACCATATAATGTTTACCTTTAAATCCATATACTGAGTGAGTATCCAGGGGAAAAGTAACGATGGAAAACCATAATTTAAAAGATTATTTGTATGTTACCTAATCCAAGGATGGATCCATAAAGACATTGAGGTGATTTGATGTTTTAAAGAAAAAAGTATGATGAACTTAGTGACTCAACAGTGAAAGTTTAAATATAATGGCTTAAGTAAGAATTTTATATAAGCTAGTATCTATATTTCCATTTTTTTCCAGAAATGTTCTCATTGCCAGGAACCAGGAGCCACCTTAGGCTGCTACAACAAAGGCTGCTCCTTCCGGTATCATTATCCATGTGCCATTGATGCAGGTAAAAAAAAATGAAGTTACTGATATGAAGAGAGAGAGACTGAGACTGAGACTAAAAGTTGTTTGCTGCTAAAGTGACACAGAATGACTTACAAGGACAAAAATAAAGAACATAGTAGGTTACATAAAGAACATTGTATGTTATATAAGAAATTACAAATATTTATGAAAAATTGTTTATTTTAAGGTGTTACTTAAAATAGAAGCAAAAATTAAATGTGACGGTATTTCATACAGGGCTTCTTCCAGATACTTTTAAAGGCAGAACTTTGAGATTCTTATGTGCCTTTCCCCTTCTTCATGGTAAAAAGTGAGCTAAATTATATTTTTGTATTAGTATTTTATTCATAAGGACATTTGTCCGATCAGACATAAAACTGTATCCCCAAACTATATATGGATTTTTTAGATTCTTGCCCAACTTGTATATATGATTGGAACCAGTGGTGGTTTTCAAATAATCTTACCACCAATTTGCTGAAGATGTAAATGCATGTGCTCAGCTTCCATGATTGTGCATGGCTTTGCCATGCGGTACAGCTTCCATGCATGTATGCAGCTTCCACCATGTGGCAAAGCTCAACCAAGCAGCCTTTCAGGGACTGCTCCCCTCCATCTCTGCTCTCTGGGGCACCGGTTTCTCTCCACTGCTGCTCTTGCTGGGAGAGCAAACTACAATTTAGCAGCTGTGAGCCCTCTTTGGATCTAAGTCCAATCCAGAAAGTGCTATGGCACAGAGAATCAACAGCCATGTTAAATGTTGTTTCTCTCAGCCACAGCGCTTTCCAGATGGGACAGAGGACCCAAAGCGATGGCTGATAGCTGCTAAATTGCAATCTGCTTTCCCAGCAAGAGCAGCAGCAGAGATAAGTTTTTGCTTCCCTGGAGAACACATGGAGCATCTCCACGAGTGACCAAGGCTCAGCAAGGGACAGAAGAAGCGGCTGCAAGATCTATGCTGCAGCGCTTTCCGGATGGATCTTCTTAAAGGTAAGAAGAACCATCCGGTCTGTTCCCAAACTGCTTCGACCCTCATGCGCCCTCAGTGGCCCTTCAGTCCCCCCTCAGTGGCCCTTCAGCCGAGTGTGGCAGGCCACACGCCAAATAAATTGCTTCAGCTTGGGGAGGTGTAGTTTGAGGTTAGAGGGAGGTGGCAGCATGCTGGCAGAGGTTCCAGGGCAAGCCTGGAGCTGGGGAATGGTGCTTCCCTTGACCCAGCCAAGGCAAAGGACGATTGGGCAAAGGCGCCATGGCAAGGCCAGATCTGGGGAATGGTGCGTCCCTGGGCTCTGACCCGAGGCGAAGGACAAGTGAGCAGCATGCTTACTTTTGGTGAGCAGAGCAAGCAAGGCATGGAGATTAGCTGGGCTGTATGCCGAAGGCAAGGTGGTGCGGGTTGGGTGGGGCCAGCTGGTAGTGCAATTTTCCTACCAATTCTATGAGAGCGCACTTTGCCTGCACATGCACTGCTCAACCACCTTCTGTGTCAGCACTGGTGAGGTGAGCTGTTGTTTTAGCTCAGCTGAGGCACAGCAATCCACTCTGCCACACAAATCAGCTGAGCTAAAAAACAAGGGAAGGGAATATAGGAGAGGAAATGGCGGGGCTGAGGCCAGCCAGAGGGGGTATTTGCTGGTTCTCCAAACTATTCAAAATTTCCGCTACTGGTACTCCAGAACCGATCTGAACTGGCTGAATACCACCTCTGATTAGAACATTAAATAGTTAATGAAATCTATTCCAAATTGCTATCTGCATTAACTACTATGTATTTATTAAGTTTATGTATTGCTTTTTCTCCAAGAGCCTGCAGTTTACATATCTCCCCTTCCAGTTTTATTCCCATAAGAATCCTCTGAGCTAGACTGGACTGAGAGACAGAAATTGGCCCAAGATTACTATTTCCACGACTGAAGTTGACTTAAACCTGAAACTCATCAATCCTAATTTTTCCACATCACAACTAGCATACTGAAATCTGGAATTAATGATACACAAATTACTTCATTTGCAGAGAAGATTTAGTAGGATAATTGTGTTTTGAATACAGACAGTTACAATGCAGAGGAATTAAAACATTTAATTATTTTAGAAATTTTGTTTGGAAAGTTGGTGTAGGAAGGAATGATGTTTAACAGTAATTGGTTTTTCTGGAGTCTTAAACTGGCAAAGATATCCTTGCTTTGTAAAAAATTAGGAAATGCTTTTTTAAAAATAGGTGTTTTTAAACATTACATGCTAGCCTGTAGCAGGTTTTTTATCTTGATTCATCATTAATTTAAACTTTTTCTACTGACTATTAATTATTACTCATTTATTAAAAAGTGAGAGCCTTAATTCAAGTAAGTAATTGCTGCTAATTGGAAAGTCATCATAATTCTAGAGGGAAAAAGGGTTTCCTAGAAAAGTTAAAGTTTTTAAAGGAAAGTATTTATTAAAAGAAAATAGGTGTACTGAAATTGAAAACAATCAAGGTAGGAAAAAGGTTCCGATAATGGCCTGTTCACTGGCATTTTAAAAATTATATTTGAACTACAAAGACTGTTGAGCTAATTAGATGTATTTTATAATTGTCCATGTTGGGAAGATACTTCAGTTTCCATCACTTCTTAAATTATTAATATTCTGAGGAATCTAATAAATATTTTTTAAAAATTCAGTTCAGTGAAAACTGTCTTTATGTGTACGATATCATTTAGTATCTCTAAAATTATGTTTTGAAATTGGCTACCAACTGAAAAAAAAATTATATCAATAAACTACATTTTTTTCTTTTGCAATCTTTCTTTATATAACATTTCTTCTTTGCAAGGTTCATACTGACATATAATTTTTCCAAAAGATTCCAATAGCAGTAAGGTATAATTAAATCACATAATTAAATGTGATACATCACATGCAGTTTTTTTTAAATCACCATGAAAATTGCCTGGTGGTTGTCAGGTTCTGCAAGGACTGTCCATTGGTGTCCAAAAGACTACTAATATTAGATTCTTCTCAGCCCAGAGAACAGCTGGAAAAAAACTATACATAAATCCTTAAAACTTGAACTGAAAGTGTATTTTGAGAAAAGAATGCCTAGGATATTCATTTTTATTGTTGAATGTGTGAGCTTAGAACCTGACTATTAAAAAAACCCTCTGTAACAACGCTGGGGGGCAGAGAGAGGGAGAGGTATTTATAAAGTTCGGTTTGACCTAATGATGTATATTTAAAGGGGAGAGGTGAATTACTGTCTGAGTTCACAATAATGCTTTGCCAAGTTTTTTTTTTACGTTTAAATAGGCTGCAATGGTTGGTTGCACATTTAAGTTATGGGTTACTTCATGTACTATACCAAACCAAAAATAAAAGCAAACTGATTCGGAATTGTGTGTGAAACAGTCTAGTCAGTTACATATTGGTTAACATAATTAGCTTGAATGAATGCTTACCATGATTTTAGAGATGCATATTTCCCCTCTAGATGTTACTTTTTATTATGCTGCAGTCATTTTATAGGTGAAGAAAAACATTCAATGCCATTGTTAAGTGTTCCTTTAACATTTCTTGTGAAATTGTTGTGAAATTGCAGGTTCCATTTGATCTTAGACATACTCTGATATTTTGTATTTATCTTTTCTTCTAGATTGTTTACTAAATGAAGATAATTTCTCAGTGAG
Organism: Laticauda laticaudata; assembly: GCA_004320025.1. NCBI lineage: Eukaryota > Metazoa > Chordata > Lepidosauria > Squamata > Elapidae > Laticauda > Laticauda laticaudata. Next base: position 82,024 of record BHFT01031097.1, on the reverse strand, counting down.
GTGCCCCAAGCACAAGGTAACTAAATTGTACTTGGTGCTGCCCTTTCATGGATTCAGAATTAAATGGTGTTGCCTCATAACGCTGGCTAAAAATATACTTCCATAATGTTATTTGCATTTTGGTCTCCATATACAGTATTTTCAAAACAATAAAAATTTGAAAATGGAATTTGAATGGAATTACTTTGGTTGAACAAAACACTAAGCTTGCTTAATAATGTAATATAAAATATACTCAGAATTTTTTTCCTTATCTCAGAAAATAGATTTGTTGAGGACCCGCTTTCTGTCATGGTGAATGAAATCTATAATATTATGAGAGAATTGGCCAAGTTGAGAGCTTATGTATATGATTTAAAAACCATTTGACTTATATAATATTAACTCTTATAAAACTACCATTCTTATACAAAATTGATAATTTTCCAATAAGACTGAAATTTATGAAGCAGCATTCGTATACTTCAGGGTAAATTAGAATATACTGTAACATAGGTTTTCTTAAAACTTGTACAAAATTCATTTAATTATTGATGTTGGTGTTAAAAAAACACTTTCCATTTGCAAATTTATATCATTTCACTGAGCAGTTCTAAAAATTTTACTCCGTACTTTAAAAACCAAAACTACATGATAATTCTATATTATTAGAATTATATTATATTAATAATTATATTATTAGAATATTATTAGGAATTATTTGTTGCAGTAAGACTGCATTTTCTAATTTTGCAGTGTTTTGCTAAGTTATACAGGATACTCAATGCCTTATCTCCTAATACAGTAGCTTGTAAACTTATAGTGTCTTTGTGTATGCTAAAGATCTGATCAGAATTTGAAATTTGCATTCATTTTCACTAATTTGTTTGAAAATGTTTGTTTAGCAATAGCAATAAGCCCTATATACTGCTTCACAGTGTTTTCCAGCCCTCTCTAAGCAGTTTACAGTGTCAGCATATTGCCTCCAACAATCTGGGTCCTCATTTTACTGACCTCAGAAGGATGGAAGGCTGAGTCAAGCTTGAGCCTGGTGAGATTCAATCTGCCAAACTGCTGGCAGCTGGTGATCAGCAGAAGTAACCTGCAGTACTGCACTCGAAGCACTGCACTCATTTCACTAATTTGTTTGAAAAAATAAGACATTGTCTCTAGGTTACTGGGTTTTTTGGGGGGGTTTTGCCAGGTTACTGGGGTTTTTTGCCCAGTATTGATGCTTGCTTTTTTCTGGTTTTAGTCATGACTAAAATACTCATGGAACCCATTTTGTTCCAGTGGAATGCTAAAGTGTTTGTGCTTTTTTACAAAAATGTCCTACTGCCAAAAGACTTCCTGTTTTAAAATGCAAATGAGGGTGAATATAATTCAAAATAACTGAGAGGGAGAAGATTATTATTTAAAGGTTTTTGTCATAAATGAATTACCCACAAAATGAAACTATTTCTAATTTTATGTGGCTGAATTAAATAGCAAAATTGAAGATTTTGTTCTTGAGGCAAGCAAAAAATCATTTCAGAATATTCAGGAGGAAGTTATTAAAAATGGAGCTTCAGTGTTTGATTTGTGACACTGCATTAAAGTTTGGTGTTGGAAGTTTTGAGACTGTGCAGTCAGTTCAAGAACATTGCTAAAATCTCTTCTTTTTATTTCAATTTTAATCTTTACTGAAAGAATGTATTATGATTCCACGATTTTATGGTATGAAATCCTGCACCTATCAAAATAAAAACACTAGTGAAATAAAAATAAATCTTGTTTGATTCTCAAAAATACCAAATGCTGACTTGCAGACATCTTGCCTGAAAAACCTGTATTTTATTACTAAAACTAATAGTGGTACTGATGCTGCTTTATCTCTTTCATGCTCTATATATTCCTTTTCTCTTTCTCTTTCATCTTACCCTGGTCTATTGGACAACAGCCCCCCCCTCCTTGCTCTCTTCCCCCCATGCAGAACAAGATGGTGAAAGGCAGCTTCAGCACAGAGCAGTCGGAGCGGGGGTGAGGGGGGAAGTGTGTTCGTGGGAATGAAAATAAAGGCAAGCACAGGTGAGTGGAGGGAAAGACATAGTTGCCCCTCCTACCTTCTCTCCAGTTTAAGGGAAAAACAGACATTTATTTTAACTTGCAGTTTATTTCTTTAGGGTGCTGGTCTTATCGAATTATTTCATAATGAATAGTTGTATTTATTAGTGTGGGACAAAAGTGAAGCGACTTTGCTTCAGTATCCTGAACTATTTCCTTTTTTTGGGGGGGGGGTCTGTCAGCACAAATAATTGTTTATCATACAGCTATTTGACGAATACATTGTAGATTTGAGAAAACATCAAATCTGCTTTTTTAATTGACAGAAAACAAAGCAATTTCAAGAAGGTAGTCCATGTAGTTCAATAGTACTTGAGTTATAGAGAGGTAACTTAGCTAATTGTTGATAACTGGACATTTAGGAAGCAGCCTTTATAATCTAAGTCAAAATTTTATGTTCTGGACTTGAATCCTTGTCAAAAGGAGGAAGAAGGCTGGTGAAGATCACTCAGAATCTGAGTTTTAGCTGAGTTTTTTTGCCTCCCTTCAAAGAGATCTATTACTGTTACTACAACTATTACTGCTCTGTAGAAACAACCCCTGAAAAGAGAGAAGGAAAGGTGGGCAGGGCTCCAGATATTACTTTTACTTAAAATTTTGTTCTACTAAATATTAATGTCACATGAATGGGATTTAAATAAATTATATCTCTTCCAAGATATAATTCCTCTGTACTTTTCTAAGTACAGAATTTGTCTGTACTTAGAAAAGACTGGGAATAATGGCATGCAATCATCTTTCACAATGATTTTTGATTTAGCTTAGTAAACCCAGAAGCTGTATTTTTTTATAGTACTGACTTCTTACGCTTTTTTTATCCACGCTATAGTAAAAATGTAGCTGTTTCCCGTTAAATCATCACTGAAGATAATCTAAATTTTTCTTTCTTCAGTAAAAGAATCATTATAATAGACTGCCATCTGCCAGGCTGCATCTACTGATATACCATAGTCTGTCCAGCTGGAAGTCCATAGTCTTCTTACCTGTGATTTCTTTCCTTAGCCCAGCTGTAAGAAAACTAAAAAGGAAAGTGTTTTACCACCTCCTGGCAGAGCCCAGAAATGCAAAACCTAACAAACCATGCATCAATCCTGAAATACAAAGATTAATGATGTGACTTTGCAATATTGCATGTAAAGGTTTTAATTAAATATTTCCTTCTGAAATGGATGATGCCAAGTCTAGATACAAGATATTAGATATATATATATATATATATATAAAGGAGTTAATTGAGAATATAAGGAAAGCAAGAAAAGACAATAGTCTCTCTAATACAAACATACACTAACAAACCTCCAAATCAAAATAATCCAGCCTAGGTCATGTATTTATTTATTACTCCTTGTACTTAGCACATGTTCATTGCATTGTAAAAAAGGTAGTTGGGAAGAGAGCATCTGCTTCTTCTGCTTATGTGTTTGTAAATAGCTTCTCTCCTCCTCTTCCTCTTCCTCCTCTTCCTCCTCCTCCTCCTTCTCCTAATCCTATGAGCACTTTACAAATCTGTGGATTTTGAAGAGACTGTTACATTGTCTGGTTAATAATAGCACTCATATGTCTTGCTTTGATCATCAAATTAGAAATTATCTACCTTAAATCTGTCCTGCCGAGAATTATAAAGGTACAGTCCAGTTTTCACAAATTCTGCCTTTATATGAATGGGATTATATGGGAGAGGCTGGGGAAGCAGAAACTGAATTCCATCTATTCAAGTCTCTTGGCATGGGAATAATTAATCAGATGCTTTGAAAGAATCTATAGTTTTATATCAGGATTAAGTGTTTTTACCCCACAGTAAATAGACAGCTAAGTTGGAAAGCTAGTACAAGAAATGGGTTTTGATTCATGATACATACATACTGTAGGTAGGTTTCTTCATTTTAACTTCATTTCTAATGCAAATTGGTATGTTTCATTCTTTGGAAGCTTTGGTAATTGAACTTTTAAAGTGTTAAAATCTTATATTGCAGACATTAATTGGTTTTTAGCAACAGCAGAGAAATAAGAGTAGCATTTTTGTAATTTATTTAGACATAACTCAAATCTAATAACATTTGCACACAATTTTTTTAAAGTTGAAACAATAGGAATAGGAAACTAGTAAACTGCTAAAAATGCTATGTGCACAACCTAAAAAAAAATTATTAGTGGAAATATTATATTTCCAATCCTTTGTGTCTGAATATTTCTAGTTGTGATTCATTGTTCATATCTTCTGTTTTAAAGTACTCTGAAAGTACATTGATTCCAGTTTAGCACACAGGAGAATTAATTTTAAAATACACAGTTTCCTGGATATGCAATATGATTACATTAATAAATGCATTAAAACTTTAGTTACATTTTTATTTTAACTTGGTATCCTCCAGTTTTGAGTTTTTATTCACATTCAGCTCTCAGCAGAAAATTGAGAGGATACTATGTAGAGAAGATTGATTTAGTTGATGCTTGAAGTTAAATTGGATAATGTACTTGTAGATTAGTTTGCAGGGGATCTTGGATCAGCCTTCCTAAGCCTGGTGCCTTCATGATATGTAGGAAAGCTAACTAGGGAATGATAGACATTGTGATCAAAATATCTAGAATGTTACATAGGATTGAATTAAACAGGCATTAAATAATTGTGTGGTTTGCTCATATAGTTATTGCATATAATCCAGCCCCTGCAAAGAGAGATCTCCTCCCCAATTGGGCCTGGTAAACCCCTTTGGCAGACAAGGGTCTGCCAGCCTGCTATGTTTTCCACATAAATCCTAATACTGCATTCTTGCCCAATGCCTGGATCCCAGAGGAACAGCAGGAGGAAGAAAATGGCAAGCTAGGAAAGCAGTGGGGGGTGGGGTGGGAAGGAAGGGGTATGTGTCAGAATGCAGGGTGGTCAAAAGCAGGGGTCTCCAACCTTGGCAACTTTAAGACTAGTGGACTTCAACTCCCAGAATTCTTCAGCCAGCAATTCTGGGAGTTGAAGTCCACAAGTGTTAAAGTTGCCATGGTTGGAGACCCCTGGTCAAAAGGACAGAAATGGAGAGGGAGATAGGTAGGGGAAGGGAGTTGAAATACTCCTGTGGTCATAAGTCTGAGCAGGTTGCCAAGCATGCACATTTTGATTACCTGACTGCAGAGTACTGCAGTAGCTAGAACTTGCAGGACCAGTTTTAGCTATCATTTGTTTAGCACTGCCATAATTTCAAATGTCTGCTGAACAAATGGCCATTGAAGTGAGGACTCCCTGTAATGATCTGTATTTGATTTAGTACACAGGTATTTAGCTGTGCATATGTGCCCTATAAAAGCAGTACTTAAGAACTGGTTAGGGGTGAAGTCCTGATGCAATAAAATGAAAATGAAACATGAATGGGGCTACTGATCTGAACTGGATTCAAGAATGGAAAAAGAGAACAGTGAAAATGTATATTTCACATCTCCTGTACTTTAATTGGTTATTATACTTCTGTTTTTATATTCTGAATTATATCAGAAAATAACAGAAAATTCAATAACTAATTATGAATGCCAGTCATTTTCTTATTTTGTTTTGTTTGAAATTATTACAATTTTGCTTGGCTTCAATAATCAGCTTTTTCAACTGGAGAAATATATTTGCTCAGGAGTGAGTTTTTGACATGTAAAAGGTCTGGACATTACTGAGAAAGACAGTCAAAAATAAGTATTAAATAAGCATAAGAGAAGTATGATGAATTGATTTGGTCAGAGAGAAGGAATGATTATTGAATTGCAAAACAAATATATGCAGGAAAAGTAAAAAGACTGAGAGGAAAGAGAAGACCAAGAGAATTGTTATTGGATTGATCCGATGAAGTCCTCAAAAGAAGAGAGGTGAGAAGAACACAAAGCATATAAATTAATATATTGAGTTGGTCAAAGACATTAAGGAATAGAGTTATAAAGAGATCTGGTGAATGAAGTTGATATAAATCAATTTTATATATATTTCCTTTGTTTTTCTCATACTTTTAGCTTCTTTTGCTCACTACTCACTTTTTTTTCCTGCATTTTGATAACATCTAACATTTATGTTCTCAACAAATTTCACAGGATCACCCATATACAAATGTACGCACATGTTTCTATCCCAATTAGCATATGTCTGACCTCAGCACCATCTCTCTAATTTATTGATCTAAAGATATAAAAACAACTAAGGGGGAGTATAACAAATTCTTAACTTGAATACTTTGCTAAGTATTCAATTTGTTCTCATAAAGGGAAATATTAGCTCACGATTGACATGGTGCTCTCTGTTTTTTTGCAGATATTTCGTTACCCAAACTACGTAACATCATCAGTTACTAGCACTTGTGATGTCATCTAGTTTGGGTAATGAAACTTTTGCAAGAAAACAAGCGAGCTCAGAGAACACCAAAGACCCCTCAATTTATTCTCACACATGCTTGCATCATATTCCTCTTACTGTATTCAGTAATCAACCTTTACCACAATACTGGCACAAACATTTCTATTACTAAACATTTCATTACTAACTTAACTCTTTAATCAACAACCTTACAGTAAATGTTCTTTTTCCTCTGTACATTTCTCAATTATTGCTAAAAGGCAGAAATCTGACATGCAGCATTTGAGGTCAAGCTGCAGCTCTAGTTTATTGTTGCTTTCCTCATTCTCTCAATCACAATTTTGCCAAGCTCTTCCCAGGTACATTTAGCGAACAAATTCTCATATAGCTTTTGTCTTCTTTTTTCTGTATATGAGACAACAATAAGAGCATACTATGTCAGAGAGCACTTTTATTCCTTTTTGCCCATGTCCAATTTTTTATTTCTATCGCAACAATTCCATTTTCTATGCTTTTTAACATTCATCTCCCCTTTCCTTTGACTACATTTTTACAGCAGTCTTTTCCTCTCTTCTTTACCCCTTCACTTTTCCAGTCTATTCATATTCTCACCTATGTAATTCCACCAAGCATGTTTTTTTTATTTTTCCCATTACAGTAACTTTACAGGCTTCTGTGACTCTCATATATAGTAGTTAGTCACCTCTTTCATACCAGCCAACCTCACAGCATTGTTGTGAGAAAAAGTTGATGCATACCTGCTTATGCTCCTGGATGAAAGGTGGGATACTAATCAAATCATTTTTGTTGTGTTCCAAACAGTTTCCAAAACTGCCTTCTTATATCCACTTTCCTTTCAGCTAATTGAACAATTATTTTCTAATAATTTTTCATGCAGGTCTTATACTATCAATATTATATTTTCATTGTTTTTCACCCTCATTTACTTTTGAAAGTATGAAATAAAGCTCTGTGTCGCATTCAGAATTTTTTTCACTACTCTTGTATCCTTCACTAATTGTTTCAGTCTTTTGTCTTAAATCAATCATAATCAGGTCAATATTCTCTATTCAGAATGTTGAGCAGATATTTTTCCCAAAAAATCATCGATGGTTCTTTGATTATCACCTTACACTGGAACATTTTTGAACATGTTTTCAGAGTGAAACTTCTACCTCAACTTGTGGCTTGTATTCAATTCCCTTCTATAGGATCAGACTACCTTCATTTATTATACGTTTCCCCTTTCTCTAATAATTTATTCACATTTCTTTCATAGTCTTTGCCAGATCCAACTCTCAGATCATCAAAAAAGAGCCCATGGAATATTGGACTACACTATTCAACAAGATTTTTTTGGTCAGATAAAGACAGGGAAACTAGTTTACCAATCCTAATCATGCCAATGCCACATGCAATAAACAGAGCCAAAGCACAGCTTTCCCCCATGCTTGAGTTACTCTAGGTTAGTAACTCCTAGGATATCAAATCTAAAGACTATCTTACAAATTACTATTCTTTTATCTTGCCTCCTGCCAACTAGGGAAGTATATATAATGAACCAACACAGGATCCAGTAACTGAATGATTATGCTACTTCAGTTGAGTTTTAATTTTTTGTTAACTATGAAAGGCAGAAGGATGAAAGGAGATGGCTTCTTTCCCTAGTGATTTTTTGAAGATCTATGAAAATGTGGCTCTTCAGAAAAACACGGGGATTCTTTTCCCTAAATGGTGACACATTAAGGTATTGCTGTTAGTTTTTAATTCAATGTTACCATTTTACAACATTTTTTAAAGAAACCCAAGAATAGGTATACAAAGAAACAATGTGGAAAAGAAAGGAAAAACCCAATAATAAACCTTGAGTTTAAAAAAAAACCATTGTGGAAAAACATTAATGATGTATCCTCCCCTTCTCATTTATTTCCCTAACCACAACCTCAATATTTGTACTTTATACATTGAATAATTGAACATTACTGTCATCTGTTTAAGTCATTTCAACTACAAGTAGTCCTTGACTTACAACCATTTATTTAGTGACCATTCAAAGTTACAACACCACCGGAAAAAGTGACTTACAACCACTTTTCACACTTTCATAGCATCCCCAAGGTCATATAATAATAATTTGGATACTTTGCAACCGGTATGTACTGTATTTATGATGGTTGCAGTGTCCTGGAGTCATGGAATCACTATTTATTACATTCCAAGATAACTTCCAACAAAGTCCGTTGGGAGGAAATAGATTTGCTTAAAGACTTCAGATGCAGTGACTTAACAACTGTGACAGTTGTTCAATTGTAACTGAGGCACAACTCATAACAACCACCTTGGTTAGCAATGGAATTCTGACTCCAATTATGGTCGTAAATTAAGGACTTTATTACTTTTAATTGGTCTCATGAGTCTTTTCCTAAAACTCATATTCCCAATATCTGAATTTGTCTTGATATGTGAAGTGCAGTATTTAAGAGAGCCATTTCTGCTTGAATTGTTAAACTTTTATTAAGGCAACACACTGATTATTTTGTCATTTTACTCTTTCGATTTTGTATTGTAGCCAGAGTTTCTTTTTCTTTTTTTTCTTATGCCAAACTTATTCTTGCAGCTATTGACATGTATCTTAACAAACTATGGAATTTTTCACCTATGTTTTCTGAAATTATACTTAATAAAAGGATTACACACACACACACACACACACACACACACACACACACACACACACATCCTAATAGGTGATTTTTTAAAAAGTACATTATTTGAGCTAATTGCATTATTCAGAAATATAATTATATTAAGCTAAAGGAAGAAATATTATCATTAATGGGATATATAATACCTGTCAGTGTTAGTAATACTGTGTTTTTCTCTCTTACAGGTTAGGCTGTTGAGATAAAAGCGATGGACATTCAAGATTAGATCATTTGTTTCCCAGTGTGCAGTCATGTCCCTCTTTTGACAAGCCTACCAATGCCAGCACTTCCTCCATCAATTCCTTCATCACATTTGATTGACAACATCACAGAATATGATCTAGGAGTCTGAACCAGCTATTTTCATGGACACACTCTTCATAGTGACTATGGGTAGGGGAGGGAGAAGAAGAGAAAGTGGGAGAATTAAAGAGGGAGGGATAAAATATATATATAGATAAATATATATATATATTAAAAATCTATTTTTAGTCTTGATAGACTTGTTTTAAATGAAAGGTGCGCTATCCCTTTTTATGCATTAAATTCCATTTTTAGGATCCACATAGGTATGAAATTGCTCATAAACGTGTATTAACTAGAAGTCAGAAAAGGCCTTTACAATGTAATCACTTTTTCTTTTGGAAGGAGTGTTGGAGTTAATGAGCTTTCTTAATCAAACTTGTTTCTCTGCTCCATTTTCCACAATAGAAGATCCAGGTTTTAAAGAATACAAGTTTTTTGTTGCTGGCAAAATTGTCTGCAGGGATGAGAGTGGGGATGAATGGTTGCTGGGTGCTTGTATTTGTGTACATGTGAATAGCATTTTTTTCTTAAAAAAAAGAAAAGAAAAACACTATTTATTTTTATTAAGAAAAGCCTGAGAAGCATCAGAAGACTACTATGTCATGTGGTTTGTGAAATAAAGAGTGTCTTCTACTTGCTTCATATTCAGATACTTTAACCTTATATACATAACTTTGTACCAAAAGGTGGGAGATTGGGGCCATTGTTGGCCACTGACAAATATTCCCAAATCATTCCAAGGAATTGCTGCCTTTTTTGGAGGCAGTCTATGAGGCTTGCCTACTAGAAAGGGGCATTCAACAGATGTTTGAATGTTGATATAATCAGTGTGTGTTAAGCTGTCCAGGAAAATTCAGTTAGCTCTTCTCTTCTTTTGTTACCCAAAAGGAGGAAGGGAGAATGTCAATTTAGCAGCCTACACCACGTGGTTATTTTTTCTTCGTTTGTACATTGTGTAATTTTAAACATTTGAGTTTTAGAAAACAAAACTTTTTTCTCTTGTTAAGGCCTTAAGAAGGGGTTAGTGCATCTTTCACGGATCACTCTGCCATGGGAATAAAATAGCTGTTTCACAAACAGTTTTATATATATATATATATATATATTAAAAAAAACTAAAAGGAAAAACCCACAAAAAACCTAATAAACTTCATTTTAACCTAATTTTATTTGTGAAATTTAATGTATTTCACTTCTTCATGAACAAGCCATTTTTCCACAGTTGTTGTTTATAATTAAAATTACTAGCTTTACTTCTCAGATTTAAAATGAGTCCCCATGCTTCTTTGGGGATGGATTGAAGACAGACTCTACATTGATGCCAATAAACTTCTGATTTCTTTTATTAAAAATACAGGTGGGGAAACATTCCTGTCTGGTTTTCAAGTGTCCTTTTCTTAGTCACAACTAAAGTGCAAGCCAATGTGTCATAATGGTTGGAGTGTTGGACTAAGATTAGGCAGATGAGTGTTCTAATCCCTGTCATGAAGCTCATTAGATGATTTAGGGCTGTCTTTATTTCTCTGTCTTATCAACCTCACAGGATTAGTAAAGGGAAGCTAAGGATATTGCCTTGAGTTCTGGGAGACTTTGAAAAATATAAATGTTTCCTATACACAACTTTTTTAAAAAAGTGTCCATTCATAGCTATTGTCAGTGTTTCAAGGCTGCATGATTCCAAGAGGCAGATACAGCTAGAGAGAAAAGTATTAACCTGCATATGCTGTAATCTCTGCCTGAAATTCATCATTTAACTTTTTTATTGGTTTTAAAAGCTGTTTGATGCCCCAGATTCTGTTATATATTTCTAAAAATGATTTTTTTTTTGTTTTCTTCCACAGAAAGTAGGCCAAGCATCACACTTGGCTTTTGAGTGATACTACTAAATAAAGCAGTGTGTGGAGCCAAAACAAAACTGAATTAAATTTTGGTTCATTTAATTAACATTAGATATAGTTAATGCAGTTTTTCCTCCAAGCATGCATTTAATAATGTTCATATTTTTAACTGTAATTTATATTTACAGTTTCTTTAAAAAAAACTTTTTAAGATATCTGTGGAATTATTTATCTGAGGCTTTCAGGAACCAAATAATTGGTATCCCATTCCTCTACTTTTATCCACGCAGTATGTTATAAACTTTTACCATCTTCTTCCTTTACTTCCTTTATATACATTCTAATTGCAAGTAATTGCATTTTGCCAAAGTTCCACTAAGGGCAAGAAGAAAAAGAGTCTGTGAAAAGACAAGTGCCACTAGTTAAGTCAACAAGCAATTTAGGATTCAAGGATTTTATTACATTAGGATCCTAGTGGATTCACTAAAAATGAATAGATTTTGAACCAATTTCGAATACAGAATATATTCACACAAAAAAAAATTCATAAACCCTCTGGAAATTTTGAAAGAATAACATGTTTTGCAACAAGTAGCAAGTTAATAAAGCTTAATATGTAACAATTTTGACTCTTAAAATATACAATTTCAAACATTTGTCTCCCTGCGGAAAAAAAAATTAATGTATTTTTCTTAAAAACTGATTTAAGAAACATTTGTATTTTAAAATGTTTGAAGTAAAATTTACCATTCAGCAAAAAAGGATTTTATTCCTATTTTTATCCCCTATATTGGTCTCAAATACCAAAGCCTATTTATATATTATATTTATATATTAATATTATATTTGGTAATAATACTTCCCAATCATGTTTGTAGGTTTGGTGCCAAAAGGTGAAGGCAACATATACTTACAGTGGAATAGTCCCAATTTGTTTAGTTTGTTTAGAATCTGAACAATTAGATTGTTCAGATTTAAGAAAGAGCTGTACTGATTGTGGGACGGAATACACAAATTTGGAAGAAGCGTTGAATTAGCTATCAGTTAAGTACTCATTCTGATATTTCAAAGTTTGGAATAAAAATATTCAATAGTATCTTCAAGACGCCACCTCAATACTCAGGTTGTAAACTGGACAGGAAACTGGCATTCATTTGCTATATAAATTAATATTAGTGTATTGTATCGTGATGAAATCAACATCATCAATGCACTGCCCTCTGAACCAACAGAAAAGTTTCGTGTTTGATTTTTTTTCACTTGTCTATTTGAATAGCTTATCTGCTTACTCTTCTCCAAGCTAAAAATATATCCAGCATTCAATATGGCTCAGATTACTTACTCTGGTTGCCTATCTCTGGATATGCCCTGTTTAATACCTTTAAAATATTGTACCAGTACATATCAAATGGACCTTGATAAGCACATGGATGTATTACTATAAATGAACCTTCTCCCTAATCTTCAATAAGACAAATGAGGGTTTTTGCCTTGAAAGATGTTTGAAAATCAAAGGTAATACAAAAGGCAATGGTGTACATACACTTTGGAGATCACATTGCTCTGGAATTGAAAACAATTTCACTAGCTTCCTATTTGTTTCTGAGCACAAATCAAATCTGTCTGACAAACCCTGAACAGTTCAAAGTTAAGAAATCTGGAAGTGCCTTTTTTCACATTAAACTGCTATAAAGAGCAGCAGTTCTATTACACGTTTAATACTAAAAAGGTTTGGTAATAATACTCCAATTATGGAACTCTTGTAAAAAAGAATTGCCTGTTCACATTCAAAGGGTGGTAAAGCTGTTCTATACTGCCAGACTCTATAGAGTGTTGCTGTCCCATTCTATTGTTTTTAGTTTCTTGATATGATTTCTAAATGTAATAAAATTATTGAAGTGTTCAACACAGGGTCTAGAAAAAAAAGCCCTGCAGGACTCAGTCTGAAGACCACCTTCCAAGTAGACACAACACCATGAACAGATATACACAGTCCTTGACTTATAACCACAATAGAGCCCAAAATTTCTGTTGCTAGGCGAGACATTTGAGTTTTGCCCCATTTTGTGACCTTTCTTGTCACAGTTATTAAGTGAATTGCAGTTTTAAGTTAGTCATAGGGTTGTTACGTGAATCTTACTTCCCTATTGACTTTGCTTGTCAGAAGGTTGCAAAAGGTGATCCCATGACCCTGGGATACTCCAACCATGAATACATCAAATGTCTGAATTTTGATCATGTAACCATGGGCATGCCACAAAAGTCATAAATGTGAAAAATGGTCATAAGTCACTTTTTTCATTGTAATTTTGAAGAGTCAATAAATGTAAATTACAAAAAAATGTAAGTTGAAAACTACCTATGCTCATGGAATATTATCAACAAAGAGAGATGCTATCTGGTATGTTGCTGCAAGCTATATCATTTTTCCCATTTGCTTTTTATTTATTATGATTTATTTGTTTATTGCTTTGTACTTAAAGCTACCTGTGCCATTTTCATCACGTCTACCTTCAGAGTTAGTCCTGCTTGCACTTAAGGATAGCTGAGGTTTATTGCCCAAATAACAGGACCAAATGGAAATCATGAAATTGTTCAACCATTTCCCCCCAGCTGTTCTTATTTTATATTGAATTATGTTTTATTTTGTATGTCATCATCTCTTATACAGATGCTGTTGCCAAAACCAAGCTGCTTAAAGAAAAGCTTGTGTTGTACATAATAAAAGCAGGGAAGGGTAAAAGGAAAGTATATTTAAATATTAAATACTAGAAGTAGGATGTTTTGAACTAGATAGCCACTTACTATTCTAATGACACTTATTGGTAATCACTGTCAATAAAGAAAGGGTCTGCTGGGCTTGAAATAGATAATCTTGTGCCTATTAATTGATTAACACATGTAAAAAATTAGAGAAGACACTTCATGATTATATTGGTGTGAAATGTAGAGTGATGACTGCATTTATGCAGTTTTCTTCGCAGTGTTAATACCTTCAGGCTTTCTTCCTCAATGTTTTCAACTTCCCAGTTGAAAAAGCTCGTTAAACGACCGGGGATTTCCCAAGCAGTCCTTCACCCATATTCAAATACCAGGTATCACTTGGACCATCTTCTGAGATAAGATCACCTAACTTCTGCCACCTGTTGAAACATGCCAGTGTTGCTTAATGTTTATGAAAGGGGATGTGAAGACCAGCTCAAGAAAGTCTTGAAAACTTTCCATCCAAAAAGTGCATTGAAGTTACTTTTTAAATTAGAATTAAAAACAGCAGGAGGAATAAAAATACATGCTCTAGAGTAGATAAAATCCCATATTTATAAAGCTAATTTAGAATGGAAATGTATCTAGATTTTTTCTATGAATACATGAAAAGAGCTTCCCCACCAGGCAAAAATTCTCAAAGAAAAGGAGAAAAACATTATTTTGTGCTTCTTTTGAAAAGAAAGAACCCTTCAGGCTTGAGTGTCTAGTTCATAAGAACACACCAACTTTCAATAATCATATATCTCTTTTCCATTAAAAAGTTCCTTTTCTCAATCTCCCTTAATTTAAAAATATAAATGTTGCTGTCCTCTGAAAAATGTGTTTCTCACATGCAACAAATTTGGGTGCTGCACAGGTTCTTCTGGAGAGGAGGACTTTTTAAAGGTTGGCAAGCTTTGTTAAGATTTCAAAAAGTGTTTATAAATTATTTAACCCACTAGGAATAACTCCTCACTAATGTCAGCCTATCCTTTTAAATTTTGATAAGGCAGTTTGTTTCCTGCCATGATATAAACTTATTCCTTAAGACTATATTCTGACTATCTAATTCAGAATATATAGACATTTTAGCAACTAGAGAAAATCAATATATTTTTAACAACATAGACAACTAAAGATTTCCAGCTTTCTAGGTAAGTATTCTGGAGGCAATCAAGATTTGTTGTTTCTTGTAAACTGCTTGATCAAGCAATACAAATTATCTTGCAGAAATGATCTTTCTGGCTAATCTGGTCCAATGTTTTCTCAAAAAATATTTTGTTCAAAAAGTGCCTTTGTGGTTTTGGTAGTGAACAGAGAGCAGAATAAGTATAGCTTCCATTATTTGTACTTAGAAAATAGCATGATGTTTTAAATTAAAGGGCTTTTGCTGATGTCATGTTCAATGAAAACTTGTTTTCAATAAGATCACTTTATTAACAGGGCCTGCTCTCCCCCTCTCCTGACAACTATGCTATCTTATCCTATCCCATCTATTATTTATTTAGTATATATTAAAGAAAAGAGCTAAGTAGTTCTCCCAAAACTTGAAATGAATGGGAATTGGACAGTACTATTCAGGACAACAGGAGGAGGGGTGTTGCTTTCATAGTTACAAAGCAAAGACAGAGGAAGGGTGTTGGTATATGGAGCTAGTGTCTAACTAATTAGATGTCATGAATGACCCTTCAGGATGATTATTCAAGGTACAACTTCAATTTGTTGATGCAGAAGTAGAGGAAGTTGATGAATTTTAGGATCAATTGACAGAACATACAAGCAAGAAGTGTTGATAGTGTTTGGAGGCTAGAATATTAAAGCTGGGAATCAAAAGGAGAAGAACATAATTGGACTCTATGGCCAAAAAACAGGACTGCAGCAGGAAAATAGTTTATCAATATTCTACCAGATGGAGATACAGAAATCAAATTATATTCTTGGTACAAGAAGGTAGAATAGCTCAGTTATAAAAGCAACAGCATTCAGGTCAGGAATGGACTGGAGAACAGAGTACAAACTGGATGAATGTGAAAAAGATTGCCAAAGAACAAAAGCAAGAAAACTAACTAAATGCCACAACTAACAGTAGAATTTGTCTAGAAGCCAAAGCTGAGAATGACGTTTCACTTCTCATCCAAAAAGCTTCTTTAACTCTGAAGCTGAAGAAGCTTCTTGGATGAAAGAGAAACATCTTCAAAGAAAAACCAGAAAGTCCATTTGCCTCTTGCAAAAGCACAACCATGACCTGGATGACTGAATCTCCATAGACATCAAACAAAGAAGAAACATGTATACTGAAATTCTATACAATAGACATGGCAACATTCAACACTTAAGATGTTTATTTAAAAAATTAGTAGTAGGAAATGAAATTATATTGGTACTTCAGATTCCAGGATGTGGCTATACCTCAAAGAACAGAATCACATGGGCAATGGTTTTCCCAGAAGTTAAAGTTGGACTTTGAAGAAGTAGGAAAAATATTAATCCCTTTGAACATTGATGTGGGAAAAGTCTCTTGAGACTAGCCAAGAATACACAAACAAATGAATAGAAGAAACCAGAGTGTTTATTGAAGAAACAAATTGTTGTATTTTGGACACTATGAAAGTGAAAGTTGGATTTTGAAGAAGCAGGATAGTAATATTATTAACCCCTTTGAATATTGGTGTTGCAGAAGACTCTTGAGAATAGCCAAGAAAACACAGTTTTAACTCTAGGAAAAAATGACCAGATTCAAATTAACATATTTTGAATTTATATATGAAGACCTAGTTCCCTTTTAAAATCCCTAGCGTTGCAAAAAGTAGAAGAAATATACCAGGGGTCTTCAAACTTGACAGCTTTAAGACTTGTGGACTTCAACTCCCACAATTGCTCCTCCAGTCATGTTAGCTCAGGAATTCTGGGAGTTTGTCCACAAGTCTTTTTTAATAAAAGTTTTATTTAAGTTTTCACAAAACATACAAATACAAATAAAAAATCTTTTTTTGAGAATAGCGTGCCCCTGGGTTATCAATTCTCCATACAGACATAAACTCAACACATATTTATCTTATATATTCTAATCCATATCTTATAACTATTTTTGCATTTTTTTCAATAGCGTTTCCCTTTCTTTACTTCCTATAGCCTTATTTTAAATTATCCCATTCCTTTCTTAATTCAATTACATATATTTTTCTAATTTTTTAAATTTTTCTAATCAATGTTTTTATACTTTCATCTGTCCTGTTTACAATTTCATATTATCTTTTCTCATAAAACAAATTTTACAAATGTTCACCTGTAATTTACTAGACTGGAGTGTAACACCGTGTGTATCTTTTTTCAAATCTTGTTTAAAAATTTAATTACACCTTTACAGTTATAACATTCAGTTTCCAACCTCTTTTTTTACGAACCATACCTATTTTCATTGAATTCTGCTTGGTACATTCCCTTAAAAAAGTACACACTTAAATTCTTAAAAGAAAAAAAAGTATATATAATGTCGTGTGTGTGTGGTGTGTGTGTGATGTGTGTGTATGCTGCTGTTCACTTTCCTTCGGGTATTATCCCACGTTCATTGCTAGTGCTGTTAAAGTTGTTAGCAACGTTTCAGCAGAATCCATCTGCCATCATCATGCTTTTGTATGGATGTTGAGTCTCACAGCCTCTGGTTTCAAATTCGAGCTGGCCTGATCTGATTGGGCTGGGAGTTTGGTCTGTGTTCACTGGACTTGAGTTTGATTGATTGGGTTTCTGGTTTCTTTCGTGTCTGTTTTTGTGGTTTTGAGTTGTGCTGGCAACACTTCTGTTTCCTGTGTTGGCAGGCTTTCAGTGCAGCTTGGCTTCGTCGTGAAAGGACGACTGCCTATTCCATTAGGAAGCCAGGTTTCACCTGGGGTGCCTGGTGGGGGGGGTGTTCGAGGTGGAGGCTCAGAGGGATCTGTTTGTGCTCAGGTGTTTGGCCTGGCTTGCTGGTGTGGAGATCTTTTCTATTGAAAGTTGCAGAGGCTTCCAAATGATTGACAGTCTTGTGTGAATCATCTCTTTCCTATTCTATGTTTTCAGGTCTTTTTCAATCTCATGGCTTCTCTGATGATTCTGTGGCTGGGGTTTTCTTTCGTCGGCTAGGCGTTTTAGTGCCAATGAAGTTGATGTTTCGTGAACCTGTGGTTTTCATGTGTTGGCACTACGTGCAGGAGGTGTGTTTCCAGCTTTTTTACTGCATTTTTGTGTTCATCCAGGAGGGTAACTTATTCTTCTATGGGTCTGTCCAATGTATGTGCGGGCATGATGCACAGGGAACTTCGTATATGCCTTGGTTTTCCAGAGTCAATTTTGTCTTTGTGAGTTATTCAAGGGATGGCTCATGCTATTTGTTTTGTCTGTTTTGAAGGCAGTCTGATGTGATGCCTTGTGTACGTATCCTTAGGATTTTATCTGTAGTACTCTTATGTAGGGCAAGACAGCTTGTTCCATAGGTCTGTTGATCTTCTAGGTCTCCGTTATGTCTGTGTTTTGTTTGTTTGGATCAAGCTTGGTGATTTTGTTTTTTGTGGAAGCCATGGCTGTCAATACTTCAGTCAGGGTGCGTAGTTCAGTCTTTATATGTGTCTTATCTGCCAAGGCGTTTGTTTCTTGGTAATTAGTTTTAGCCACGGAAATTTATCTGTTTGTCCTGGGTGGTTGTGGGACTTGGCGTTGAGGGTTAGCGGTTGGCTGTGTTTTCTTCTGGTTATATGGGGTGATCCCAATGTGCCATCTGTTCTTTTGCTTAGATTAGCTTACATTCTAGAATGCGTTAGTTGGTTTGTTTATTTTTCCGTTTTCCATGGTGAAACTTGATTTTTGGGTGTGGTGTGCTGTTTAGGCAACGATCCGTCAGTCACTGTATGTTAGGAAAATTGTTTAGTCGTTTTTCTTTCCATGGCGGCCAAATCACAAATGTGTCATCGATGTATCTTAGCCATAGTTTGGGTTTTGTGGGTTGGCATTAGCCAGGGTCTCTGGATTCGAATTCTTCCAATAAACAGGTTTTGCAATGACGGGTGCAGTTGGTGATCCCATAGGGGCTCCTTCAATTTGCTTGTATCTTTGTCCTTGTATATGAAATATGTGTTGGTTTAGCAGTGTTCTGTTAGTCTCCATGAGGTCTTTGGCTGGTTTTAGGTATTTAAATTTTTGATGATTTCAAGAGTTTCTTTTTTCGGACTGGACGTAATAGTGAAACCACATCAAAACTTACAAGCAGATCTTCTTGTATCCACGTGTAGATCTTTGATCATTTCTAAGAACAAAACTCATACCAACTTCTTAGAAAATGTCAAAAGATCTACACATGGAACAAAGAAGATCTGGCTTGTAAGTTTCGATTAATCGAGGTTGGTTTCACTATTCACTCAAGTTTCCCGATAAAAGAAACTCTTGAAATTCATCAAAATAAAACCAAACCAGCTAAAGACCTCATGGAACTAACACGTCATTGTAAGTTGCTCTTAAAGTTGTGCCACATTTCAGCAGAATCTCATCTGCCATCATCAGGAGCTTCTGTATGGATGTGGCGTCTCACAGCCTTTGGTTTTCAAATGTTCGAGCTGTCCTATTCCTGATTGGCTGGGGAGCTTGGTCTGTGGACTTGGAGTATTGATTGATTGGTGTTTCTGCGTTTCTTCTGTCTGTTTTTGGGCCTTTGATTGGCTGGCAACACTCTGTTCCTTTGCTTGAGGCTTTCAGTGCAGCTTGGCTTCGTGTAAAGGGCACTGGGCTGCTATCCATTAGGCAAGCCAGGTTTCACCTGGGTCCTGGGAATCACTGGGGGGTGTTCAGAGGGTGGAGGCATCAGAGGGAGTTGTTTGTGCTCAGGGTGTTTGCCTGGCTGTGTGGTGTGGAGAATCTTTCTATTTGAAAAGTGCAGGCTTCCAAATGATTGGACAGTCTGCTGGGAATCATCTCTTCTATTCATGCTTTTTAGTTCTTTTTTCAATCCTGCTATGGCTTCTTCTTGTGATTCTGTGGCTGATGGTTTTTCTTTCGTGCGGCTAGGGTTTTTAGTTGCCATTGGAAGTGGATTTGTGACCTGTGGTTTTCATGTGTTAGACTAGTGGGAGGGTTGTGTTCCAGCTTTTTACTGGCATTTTTGTGTGCTTGCGATCCAGGAGGTACTTATTTCTTCTATTGGTCTGTCCAATGTATGTGCCAGGCGATGATGCCCACAGGGAACTTCGTATTATGCCTTGGTTTTCCAGGTCAATTTGTCGTCTTTGGGGTTTCTTAGGATGGCTTGCTATTTTTTTGTTTCTGTTTTGAAGGCAGTCTTGATGTTGATGCCTGTGTGGTATCTTTTACTGATTTTTATCTGTAGTACCTCTTATTGTAGGGCAAGACAGCTGTATCCATGGGTGCTGTTGGTCTTCTAGGTCTCTGTTATGTCTTGGTGTGTTTTTGTGGATCAAGCTGGTGATTTTGTTTTGTGTGGAAGCCATTTGGCTTCCATATATCTTTTGCAAGCCTTGTAAAATAATCCACTATCGATTCTTTTTAAGTTCCAGGTAGGTCTCCTCCATTTTCCAAGATTCCACTCTCTTTTTTCCTTTTTCCCTCCACTGCTTTCTTTCTATTTTTAAATAAAAAAATTAAGTTATCCCCAATAATCTTTATCCTTTGACACTTTATTTTCAGCTAGAAATAGCCTATTAATGTCAAAGCTGATATTAGTATAAGTTCTTATTCCGAATCTTCTTCTTAATGGTTCCAAGTCAATTTAAAACTGTCAATGTGAGAGGAAAAAAAGCCAATTCCATTTCTTTCCCCTTTCTCTTCGCTGCTTTAAATTCTTTTTTAGAATAGTATTAGTCTTTAAAATTCAGGTTCCCAGGTACCTTAAATAGATGTTCTCCATTCAACACGGTGAGTCAAACTTTCTCCTTTAAACTTACTGTCCTTGCACAATCTCGTCCTTCTATTTTGAAGTGGCCATTCTGACCACCACTGCAACACCTGTTGGCGAAAGGGAGTAATGGCTAGCGAAGGAGGATAGGATGTGGCTCTCCTTCAACCTCACTGATGGTTCCCCTTTCTTCACCACCTCTATTGGGGTGGCTTCCAGTCCTGAATGGTGGTCTCGAGGCGCTTCCAGCGGCAAGCCAACAGATCAAAAACCGCACATGATGCCCGATCTTGTCCATCGCCGAACAAACCCAAACCGGAAATTGATCCACAAATCTTAAACATTTTGAAGACCCTTTGGAATACACAGAAGAGGGTACAACAAGTTAGCAAGGTTGCATGAAGCTCAATTTACAGAGGTAGTTGCGAGACCTGAAGGGCTAGGTTCAGAATAGATTAATCCAAAATAATCAATGCAATCACTAACACTAACTTTTGATGATAAGATTATCAATCAATCAGTCTATTTTATTCCAATTGTTTTGTACTTACCTTAACCATTTCCAGGCATAAATCGTTTTTCTCTAGCCCTCTATCAACAGCTTGTGTCCATGTTTAAAATGCATTGGCTTTATGTTTCATTAGTGTTTATGCACCTAAAGAAGCAATTGGTTTGTATTCAGTCCAGGATACCTTGTTTTTCTTACTTGTCCATGTACTCAGGACCTCCAAATTTGAAGTTATGTGTCTTCTTTTCTGTGCTTCTTTCTCAATGTGCTGGCTTAGATGCTACACCTTGCCATAAAAAGATCATAAATTAAGAATTCTAATCCTTTCTATCACTAAATATTTTGTTCTTTCACAATTTCGTCGAACTTGTTCTTCCTGACCTCGGATGACTTCATTTTTTATTTTCTCTGGTACATTTTTCCATTCTATTTTTTGAGCTCAAGCAAATCAAACCATCTACCATTTTCATGTCCTGCGCTGAACTGTAATTCAACAGGCCTTAATGGTTGACGAATTGCTTCTGTCTCTTAATAATTTATTTTATTTTTATTTTTACATGCCATTAATGAATCCTTTCTAAGTTTTTCTTTACTTTTTAGACAACAATGACTGCGGATTAATAGCCCGAAGGAAGCTAAAACAGCACAAATGGATCTTCTATTTTAATATATTCCTTCGGGTATTTTATTCCCACGTCACGTGTAGTTTGTTAAAGTTCTAGCTCATTGTAGTTCTGTTAAAGTTGTAGCCATGTTTTCAGCAGAATCTTATTGCCATCATCGCAGGCTTCTGTATGGAAGTGTGTCTTCACAAGTTCCTTCTGTTTTCAAATTTGAGGCTGGGTCTTTCTTGATGTGGCTATTAACCATGGGTCTGTTGTTCATTTGGACTTGGAGTTTGATTGATTGGTGTTTCTGGTTTCTTCTGTCTGTTTGTGCTTTGATTGGCTGGCAGCACTTGTTCTTGTGGTTGGAGGGCTTTTGCAATGCAGCTTGGCTTCGTTGTGAAAGGCACTGGCTGCTATTCTATCAGCATAGCTTGGGTTTCCACCTCGGTGCCTTGGTAGGGGAGGTGCTTTGAGTTGGAGGCATCAGAGGGAGTCTGTCTGTGCTCAGGTGATTTGTCTGTTTTGGTTTGGTGTGGAGATCTTTCTATTTGAGAGTGCAGCTTGCCAAATGATGACAGTCTGCTGGAAATCATCTCTCTCTATTCATCTGTCAGGTCTTTTTTCAATCTCTTATGGCTTTCATTCTGATGATTCTGTGACTTGGGTTTTCTATAGTGCCATAGGGTTTTGGTGTGCACTATGAAGTTGATGTTGTGACCTGTTGGTTTCATGTGTTGGTACTAGTGAGGAGGTGTTTCCAGCTTTTTTACTGCATTTTTGTGTTCATCCAGGCGGGTACTTATTCTTCTATTGGTCTGCCCAATGTATGTGGCCGGGCATGATATGATCTTCTATTCTAAAATCTGACTATTAATTGACAGTTTTTCTTTCCATTTATGGATCATTCCTAAGTACTCCTCAGTGCAGGATCCATTAAAGAGTCTGTGAGAAATTACTATATTTTCTCTGTTACACAGACCTCCATGATGAAGAACTCACTGCACTGTATGGCATGCTGCTTTATTGATCGACAGCTTATAAAGTCAGAAGTTCCTTTGGAGAATATTTTTATATATATATATTTTAATCCACTGGTTTTTAGTTAGTTTTTAATCCACTATAGTTTTTAATCCACTGGTTCTTCCCTAATTGGAACCAGAGAAGAAATTCATCCTCTTTTTATGTGGTAACCCTTCAGATATGTGAAGATAGCTATCATATCACCCTGTCAGTGGCTCATCCATAGACTAAATCTATTAAGATCTTCTAACTGTTCTTCACATGGCTTGGATTCCGGATCTGTCACTATCTTGGTACTCCTCCATTCACTACCCTTTTGAACTTATTGAAATTTACCCTTTTCAAATTGTGATGCCCCCTCCCAATCCAAGTGGGGACTGGAAGACTGGAACAACTGATTTTGAATCTATGCTTTTGTTAATACATTTCAAAACAGCATAACCATTTAGCAGCTGCATCACATTCATGTTTAACTTGTGGCCTTGCTTGTCCATTTTTTTTTTTAATATATAGCAGTACAGACCAATCTTTTCCTATCTCTGAGCCACAGAGCNTGCTTTGGAGAATGAGTAAAATTAAATGGGTCTGCAAGCAACAGATGGCATCTTATGAAAAGAGACAAGTTAATTTTATATTCATCAGTCAATTTGATTTTGACAAGTTTTGCTGAATAACTGAAGAATGGGACAAAGTGTTTCGGAGCAAGCTGATAATGAAATTGCTTCTCCTTAAGGTAACCTGGTCACAGAATTACTTAACTAGGTGAAGTTGTCTCTCAGATACCCACCCTTGACTTTTTTTTTTAATTGTGGGATATTTTTTGGAGCATTCTTCTTTTACAAGGCAATGATATTATGTGGACATGTATTTTTCAAAAATCATATATGTCATTAAACCTGTGGGGTAGAAACTTAATGATTCTGAAAAGTAGTATTTGTAAACTTACATTTGTACAATTATACATGAAAATTATAGGAACAGGTTCATTAAGACCCCAAGGCTTTTCTTGATATCTTCACTACTTTGACACTATATTCTCTTTCTTAATTTTTTTCCTCCTGCTTTCCTTTGTCTTGCCACATCTTTTTCTACTGAATATTTTTTCCTTTGTAACTTTTTTTGTTATTCTGTGTTTTCAGAAATTCTACAATGAAATTAGCAAAGAAGGAATAAAAAAAGCAGTCAAGTTGACAACAAGCATGATTCCCTGTAATTAAAAGTTTCAATAGGTATAATGGTTTCTTTGAAAAGGAGACATTTGCTTCAGCCCATAAATTTCAGCATGTCAATAAGCAGGTGTCATTTGCCTGACTCATTCTTGTCTTGTTCTCTGTAGACTGTATAATTGTTGCTAATGCTAATCTTGGTTTTAGGAAGTCATATCCAATAATTTTATTATACTGCTGGTCTACAGACTTGACATAATTTTTCTTTGTTTGAATATATATTTCATGTAATAACAATGAAAATAGGCAAATAATATATATGAGACATCAAATATTTATCCTTTCTGCCTATAGATAATTCTGTTTCATTGCCAATATGTTGATACTGCTTTTTTTCTCTGTTCCTATGATTCTTCCCTTTCTTTCACCTCAATCCAAAGGACATTTTGCCAATAAAAGTGGGAAATCAGGTCACACACATTTGGCTAGCAGCAAGTTGAAAAAGAGAGTTTGACATTAACCAGTTTTATAAAGGAGAGATAACTATAGCAGATATCTATTCCCATCAATTTTAGACTATTATATAATCACCTTTCAATCATGAATTAAAAGCTTAACTTGAAGCAAAGGCCCTTCAGCTATTTTTCTAGGGCAATGGGAACATTTTGCATCCATTACAGCCCATTGTATTTTAAGAGTTTGAAAGAGAATAAAACAAATTGCAGTTTACAAATAACTTCTGCTAATAAATATCACTCTTAATGTAAACTAGCCTTTTAAAATTAGCTTGTATTGGGAAATCCATAGAAATGGTAAATAAGTGTTGTTAAAAGAAATATCCCCCAATGGCATAATAGCAGATATAATAAATGCCATATGAGCCATATATAGGTTCCATTTAAAGACTGACAGCCCTTGAACAGGCAAAAAATGTATTGTCTCCATTATTGATCTATATTCTGTCACAATAAAATATTAGTAGATGGTACTGTCCTTATTTAAAGAGGCTAAAGGCCCGGTCCCACTAGCCAACAGACGCAAAACGTATGCATAAAGGACATAGCAGACGAGCAAAATTTTGGGGGTGGCTCCATCCATTATCATCCGCTCCAAAAAGTGGCGAAAATTTGCATAAACAGAACGGGAAAGAACGGAAAAGAACAGACGTGGGTAGTATGTAGTGGGGATGTTAAATGGATGTTCATCAGAAGCCTAGCGGATGGAAGCGGATGACACCTCTGAAGGGGTTCTGGGGGAGAATTTCGAAGCGGACGCATAGCGGAAGGGGCAGATGTGATGAAGTGGATGCATCACGGCACGCCTATTGTGGGAAACAAAGGCGATGCCGCCGCGATGATATCGGATGCAAAGCATTCACTGTGCATGCAGGGAAGTAATCCAATTGCATCAGCTCCGTCGGATATAAAAGGATGCAGCACGCATGCAATCAGGCATACAGGGGAAAGGACGTTGCTTCCACATACATTCTTGCAGACACCATGGTTCATCAGTACAGGGCAATAAGAGGAAGCTGTGCCTATTTCGTTCAAGGCCCTGCAAGGTGAAGAAGGCCAGAACGCATCCCACCCTTTTGCTGTGACTTTGAATGCTGCTGCTGCTGTGGTGCGATCCAGCCCAGGCCCTTCAAAACCCTGCTGGCTTGAAGGCCCTTGCTGCTCAGCCCCTGAAAGGCCCTGCTTTGCTCAAAGCCCCTGAAGGCCTGTCAAGCTCACGACCAGGAGTGTAACGTCATGGCCAGCGTGCAATTCCTGCGAGGGTGAAATTCTTCCATCCGATGAGAGCAGACCCTTCTGGAGACCTCTCTCCCTCAGAGAGCCCACAAACAGCCAGTCCTCTTCCAGCCAGGAGCCAGCTACCCTGTCCAGGCAGGTGTTTTCAGAGGCCCCACAGCAGAGACCTCCCTGACAGCTGCACTTCCCATACCGGCGGACTTGGAGGATCCCGTGGAGGCATCACGCCTTGCTGCTCACAAATTGAGGAAGAAGCAGCAGCCACCATGAGGCCAACCCACCCCGCACCCCTAGCCTCCAGAGGATGCAGGCAGAGAGCAGGCTGGAGGGCCAGGACAACAGTGTGCTTAGATTAGATCAGGGACACAAATGGAAGACCAGCACAGAACTTCTCTCGCAGCTGGTCCACTTGGACAGAGCATCCTCGGGCCAGAACACCTTCATCACGTACGATGGTAAGCCAGACCTGAGAGACCTGCCGCGAGGCCCCAGTACCACGGTGATGAAGCAGAACGATCACAGCACTCTGCACAACCTCAAGCGCCTAGCTGAAGCTGCTCCTACCTCAGTCAGGTTGTTGCCTCTCACACCCAGGTGACTGGTTCACAGCCTTTTCCACGGCTTTCAACAGCCGCCTCACCTACCAAGGCTACGACTACCAGAGACCTCTCCCACAGAAGAAGTAGAACTTTCCCAGTCTTTGGCCCATGGTTCATCGGACACCACAGACGCCAGTCCTTCACCCAGGTTTGCAGACCAGACAGCCCCATGACCACTCCTCCCAACCCTTCCTCCACGCCACAGCGCAAGCCCGTCAATGGACAATCTGTCATCAGTATTGGGCCCTGACATCTAAGTCCTTGATGAAGGTGCCTCTCAACCTCACGGGACTGAAGTCAGCTCTCGGATAGACTTCCTGAACACACCACCACCTGTTGTACCATCGGGCCAAGCACCCCAATGGTGCCTTTAGACCGAACCCTCAAGCCACATCCACCTCCACAGTCCGCTCTGCTTAACCAGTGAGACCATGGATATGACTCAGAGTGATATTGGAATAGTGTCAGCAGACTGAGTATTTACTTGTTAAGTTTATCTTTGCTTGGACACTTTACTTCGTTCATTTTGCTTTTTAATACAGTTCCATAAAGTTTACCTTAAGAAAGTTAATTAAAGGCTTTATCTTTGCTTAACACCACTTAGTTACTTGGTTAAACTTTGTGTGGTTGAAAACTTTGAAAAAAATGAGTTAAGCCTTTGCATGCCTTGTGGATAGATGCGGATAGTTGTGGATAGATAAACCTCCAGTGCAACCATAAGTGGCGACTGTATGGTTCCACCATCCCAACGATACAAGATGATTTTCTCCCCATTTTTATAGAAAATATCGGTTGTCCGCTAGGTGTCCTTTCTACATACTCTAGACATACTGCCAGACATCCTAATATTACGAGATAACATCCCAGCGTACAAATGCTTTTGTCCGTTTTTAATACTTTATATACGAGATGCATACCATTTATCCTTCTAATTTCATGCTTACTAACGCTGTGTAGATGTTCCAGGTACCTTTTGTTTCCTCCCTCTTTTCCCATTTCCAGCTGCAGCGGATGTGAGTTGAGGGATGGCCAGAGGATTGCAGAGAGGATACACTGCGGACGTTTAACGGCATTGATAAGCGGATGCATAGAAATGTTTGTTGCCCATATATGTCGCGGATGTACATCGTACGCGGTGGAAAGTTCATCCATTCACAAAGTTTTGTGTGGCTCAAAACTTCTTGCACGGATGAAATCGCAGTGGATGGATGCTCGACAGATAGAGCGTATGAAAGACGTATGCAGTGAGTACACAACGGATGCACAGCATTTTCCAGCTTTTTTTAACGTTTTACATCCTCTTTGCATCCGTAAGTGCAGTGGGACCGGGCCTAAGTGGATGAGTTTTTTTTCCATCTCACCAAACCCTGGAAAATCTCCATCAATTTCTTTCTCCCTCACATAAGGTAAGTGGGGTGGGGTGGAGTGGGCATAAAATGATGGATTTAGCTGCCTGTTAAGTTGCCTGACTAATATATAGTAAGTACTAACTGTGTATGCTTCATGAGCACCCATGGAAACTGCAACCTGTTTGGGTGATAAAGGCAGCACTTTTGCATAAGTTATCAGAGATAATCAGAATTAAAAAAAACACAGCCATAGGAAACCCCCTATTAGTACAAGTAGAGGAAAACCTATAGTTCAATCAATGGTGATAGTTTATTGGGCTGTAAACGGGATGGAGGTGAGATGGGATGGAGAATTATTGTCTTGCAAGATTGATGCAGGCTGTCCTTTTTTTAATCCCACTGTTCCCTTTGCAGCATCTCTTTGTCTAGCTTCCCAAGGTTTTTCCCACATACAATTACAATATGTTAACAGGTGCTAGGATGCTTTGTTTCTCATTGGATATCATGTATAATCTTGTCTATAAAACAGCAATTTTGGTGTGGGAACCTGATCCAAAATCAAATTTAACTTCAAACTTGAAAAATACATCAGATAGAATTTAATTCAATTTACTTTCTGACAGTGAAAACAATCAACTAATGGAATACCTTTCCCTTGGAAGTTGTGGGAGTGCCATCACTTGAGATATTCAAGAAGAGATTGGACTGCCATCTGTTAGAAATGATGCAGGGTCTCCTGCTTGGGTGGAGGGTTGAACTAGATGACCGACAATGTCCCTTCCAACTCTGATTATCTGTTATCTGTTAAATAAACCATTTCCAGACTACAAATTGATAATGTACTGCATCTGAAGTTGAGAGTTCTCTCCATATAAAGTTTTAAAACTTAAGTTAATTATAATTATTAATTAAAGCTAGAACTTTTAGTTAATACAGAAACTAATGCAATATTTTTCTTGGTTTATAATTTGAAATTCATATTATATTTATTAATAAATTTATGACATAAATTTAGTATTGATTTAAAGTTTTTAGGTTGAAGTAAGGTTTTCTAATATGTATAGTTGAATCCTCATTATCTGCAAATATTTTACCTCATCTCATAATGTTTGTAAATCTTTCTTGCTCCTTTTTAATAACTAAATTTTAATAACTAAATTTATTAAAATGAAACTTTTATTACATATTTAGTAAATATTTATTGACTGACACATACATTCGAAATTACATTTCCAAAGCGCTGCAGAGCACTAACATAGGTGTTCCTCTTTACTATGATGGCACCAAAATAATAATGTATGATGATGTACGGAATGAAAATATCACCCTTTTACATTTGCATTGCAACATCATATGCTTGGAGAAGCTTGTATCATATCTATGTTTCATCACTTTTCCCCTTTTCCTCCCTCCCTTGCAAATGCCTACCACCCTAATATATATTGTACAAAGTATGAAGCTTGTATATCTTATTTTACATTGTCTGCAGATATCTGACCAACAACTTTGGGTTAGAACCATTAGATAGATAATATGGAACATTGATCCAATAAGAGTTTTCAGTCTTCCAATTCTTGAACAGCCATTATATCCTTCTAACCTTGCTTGTTTTGATTAATCCCATCCATTTTGTTCTGTATAGAATGGTATACTCCAAACTATGCAATCTGATTGGCTAAAAAGACTAGTATTGGATTGGTTCATGAGGAACCAATCCAAAAGAGCCGCTGAAAGGCGGCAAAGTTAAATAGCTGCCATTGGCTACAAGCCGGCAGGCAAGCCTGTTATAAAAGGCTGCTGCGGCTTCAGCCAAACCGTTTCGTTACTGTTGCTTGCTTTAATAAAGACTTTGTTTGTTGGAACCCAGTCTACCTCGTGTTTTTCTGGATGGACACATTTGATTAGAATTTGGCATTATCATGTTGGAAGGATATTTCTTTCTGAGTTCAGTTCCAAGTTGGGAAGAAAGACACTGGAAACATGGTGACTGCTCGGAAAGATGGTTTTAATGGTGGACAGAATTACATGCCTTGGGTGAAGAAAGAAGGGCTGAGATGCTGAGAGACCCTTAGTTATATTCTCTCTGTTGGGCGCCACCTTAGTGTTTCCTTTTCTGTGTAAGAAAAGTATCCCGTTGACTGTCAGACTCCCCAGAGGCGGAGGTCTTAGCTAACTTTGTAGGCTTTGTTTTGGACCACATGGCTTCACCAGAGTGCTAGCTGATGCAATCTTCCCAGCCAGGTGGAGAGATGGGCAGAGGCTTTTATTATTAAGGCTAGGCCTTAATGGCCGCTCATTAACAAAGGTGGGGGTGAACTTCTGTTTCTGAGGGGAGTTTCTTACTCTTTTTAGGGGAAATATTCTACCTTTTCAATATATCCTAGGATATTTCATTTTTCTAGGAGAGAGGTGGGTGCTAACTTCCTACAATCATAAATAAGAATCTTCACTTCAAAAGATGGTAATGATTACAGCAATACTCCAAGTAGAATTTTATCTTTAAGAAACTATGAAAATCATGTGAAGTTGTTCTCAATGTTTCTCCTTTTTGTATATTCCTACTGAGAAAGGCAGGAAAGGTTGACATACTATCTCACTGGAATCTAGGAAACTCTCTGGCTTATATTTGTATGGTTTCATTCACCTGCTCATCTTTTTCTGCAGTTCTCAGGCTGATCCTGATTAAGGTGCAATTTTCAGTATTGCACATTTGATAAAAGGAAGTTCTTTTGTTTTAATAGTAATATACGATTGTTTAGTTATACAGTATAAATTTCCATACTGCTTCTCAGAATTCTGCAATCCTACATTTCTGGACAACCTTCAGGAAAGTTAAGAATATGGAAGATAATATTATAGCAACAGTTTCAAACAATTGTCAGACAAAAACGAACAGAGGTAGCATTTAAAAAAAAATTATTCATGTATATTTAATATAGCTGCTAAACTCCAATGGACTCTGAGTGGCGTACAAAGCAAAACAAACAAACAAGCAAACAAACCCCACAAAGATATAAAACATAAAATCAGATGGATAACCTATACTAAAATGATCTAAAAGGACACAAAGAGAATATTTATTGGTGGCCCAATTTATTTTGGATGGAATTCTTTGTCATGGGCATGATTAATGAGCTGATTTATTCAGCATAAACAGAAAACCTATCAATGTCTTTCAGAATTCACCTGAAACAGGGTTGGCTACCAACAAACCTTTTCCATTTTTTTGGAATTCGCCTCCTCAGTTTTTGCAGAGCAATCCTAGCCTTTTCTATTTCTATTTTAAGATTAAGCAGAGAAGCATCTCTTCAAGGACAAAGAAAATATTTTTACAGCTTCCCTTTCTCATATTCCTCTCCAAACCTTTGTACATCTAGATAAGAACTCCAATGACCAGTCTTTTTGCTCTTAACTCTTGCTGGTTGGGAGATATGTGAGAAAGACCTTGAGAGATGGGGTAAAGCCAAGTTGCCTAAGTCTAGGGAAAGCTCAGATTGGCAAACAAGACATAGCCTGCATAATGTTTTTTTTTAAATGACAAAATAATAGGTATAAGTGAAAACATAGTTATGAATACATGGATACATTCAAGAAAAATAAAAATAAAAGAAACAATAGGACAGGGATGGTATGCATGTTGGTACGCTTATGCACACCCCCTACAGACCTCTTAGGAAAGGGGTGAGGTCAATAGTAGACAATCTAAGGTTAAAGTTGTTGGGGTTTGGAGAAGAAACCACAGAGCCAGGTAGAGTATTCCAGACATTGACCACTCTGTTGCTGAAGTCATATTTCTTTCCTCGATAGTTTGATGCAATTATACTTGATTTGTATTATTGTGCTCCTGTGTTGTTCTGCCAGTTGAAGATGAACGCTAATCTCTTGACCACGTAGTCCACACATTCCGTCACACTGCTCACATGATTTTATACTACTTATACCCGTTAGATCTTGGCAGTGCAAGGTACGCATCAGCTTTAGGTTTTACATTAGGTCGAGAATTTTGCAGTCTGGCTGCATCACCAGTCATTTCTACCCCAATCGCTAGCAGAGAGTAAGCAATCTTCTCTTGTGCAAAATATTCTCCTGGACTTTCTACAACTTGTGCTCTACACTATAGCCATCTCGTAAATCGCTCGCACTCACACTCGACGAGCCCTATTCACACGCTATTGGTCATCGCAACATTTGTGTCCTGCTCTTTGTTTTAGCTCGTAATACTCCACCCAGACGACAAAGCTATCGTCCGGATAGTAGGTCTAACCAACTCCCTAATCGCCCCCCTTTTTTTTTGGGCTACGTTTCTAAAAAAAGTTTTTCACACCAAAGTTGGGCTCTACACCTTAGTCATTAGAGATGAGTATCTCCAAGATTCTTACAGAGTTGGATCATAAGAGGTTTAATATTCAGCTTCATTTATTTTTGGGTTTTTTTGCCAATATGTAGGACAGATAAGGACCTTTATTTGTTGAGCATTTCTGAACAAGTTACCCGTTTCTTGTCCATCTCTGACTAATAGTCCAAGCGTCTTTCTTGAAAGTAGCCACGCATCTGTCTGTGGTGCCATAGCTTTCATCATCCTAGCGAAGAGAACGATTGCCTCTTGATATGATGCACAAGGTCATTTCTGAGAGTGATGAAAGAGCTTGGTCTACATATATCGCTTGGGGCGACATACTATTGAGCAGCTACAGCAGAATTTTGATAGGACGATCTCCTAAATTTTGAGCCATTTGTCTGCTTTGAACAGAGATGCTTCTATCCACAGTTATGCAGGTAGTCCAGAGATACACTCCATTAGTTTTAGGCAGTAGTTTGAACCCGTCGTACCACATGAACTCACACCAGGCTTACACGAAGTCCCTACGTGTAGATATTGCATCTATTGCTCTGTCTGATCTGAGTTGTGTAGTCTTGATTTGTCTTGCATGCTGTAAGCAGTTGTGCAGATTCACATGATTGTTTTTCGCTAACCAAATGTTTATTCGAGTAGTACGTGTTATGTTTCTAAGGTTGGAGGAAGTATGGATTGGCTTAAATTGAATTGATTCCCATGACCTTTCAGGTACACAGAGCAATAAAGAGATGGTCCGTAATTTCACACTAGGCTGAAGTCTCTTTTTTGAAGATGGGGATTGACCGTGGGGCTTCCAGAAAAAAAATGAGGCTCAGAAGAACCCTCCCAGTAGCTTTTCCAGTCTGTTAAAAGAAGATGCCAGTAGATTCTCTACAATTCACGTATTGGTCATGTTTCTGTCTGTTCGCAAGGGAAGAATGCAGGGGAACCATTAATATGTAACTTAGTACTAGATTAAGAAACAATTGTATCTTTCCTGGTTGCCTTTGGCTATTCGAATTTGCCACCAACACTAAAGTGGAAATGGCCGAAAAATGTCTTCCTTGTGTGCTCGCAAAAGCACAAGTAACAGAGATGTGACTGTACAAAGAGATTCAGCAAGGAAAGGTAGAATAAATCTTTATGGCTAAAGTGTGATTGGACACACATAGGAATGTGCTTGGTGTAAATTACTCTGAGTAATATACATAAAGATACATTCGTATTAAAATTCAAGAATCATAAAGATACAAGTAATTAATGATTGTCCATAAGGGTACGCAATCAGTAAATCAATCAATACTAAGAGAACAGTTAATAAAATGGTGAAGGATACAGGTGAAAAGTTACAGTCCTACAATCACAATGGGAG
This sequence comes from Laticauda laticaudata, assembly GCA_004320025.1. Taxonomy (NCBI): domain Eukaryota; kingdom Metazoa; phylum Chordata; class Lepidosauria; order Squamata; family Elapidae; genus Laticauda; species Laticauda laticaudata. Next base: position 48,447 of record BHFT01031097.1, on the reverse strand, counting down.
GAGCGTGGGTGATAAGGAAGTGAATGAAAGATTAACAGAAATACTCTAAGTGACCAGACTTTGTAATAGTTGAACTGGTTGTGAGGGAATTAATTTGTTAGAGCAGAATGACTGGCTTTCGGGAAAAAAATGTTCGCTGTGTTTAGTTTTCTGTGTGCAAGCTCTATATAGGTCAGATTTTGAGGGGAAGGAGTTAGAGAACAGTTTATGTCGTGGGATGTAGGGGTCTGTAAAATATTTCGAGCCTCTTTTTAGACTCATGCAGTATACAGGTCTCCGATGGATAGCGCAGGTGGTAGTAATGCGTTGTTTCTGCAGATCCTAATTATCCTTGAATACTCTGGTGTTGTCCTGTTGGGTTTGCAGAAACACAGAAGAACAGACAGAATTAACTCCTCTGTAAGAGCTGATACAGCAGCTCCTTGGGCAGTCTGAGCTTTCTGAGTTGGAACAGAAAGAACATTCTTTGTTGGTGCTTTTCTGATGATCTTGTTTTTGATGTTAGGCGCGGCATGTTTGGTTTGGTGATATGATAGAATCTAGAAATTTGAAGGTCTCTAACTGTTGATATGTGTTGTCTATTATCACTACGGCGTAGAGGTTATATGGATTTCTTCTAAGTTACCACCATTTATGACCAGTTTAGAGTGTGTCAGTTTCCAGACTTGTTCCGGTTTAAATCCATGAGGCACAGTTGACATAACCTCCTGTCATGTATGCAGATCCTCATATGCTCGAAACGAACCAATCACTGGTTGTGTCATCAGAACTTCAGTTTTTTAACCACACTGGAGTAGATGGATCATTTGAGATGCAGTCATTGGTATATAGGGAGAAGAGAAGTGGAGATAGCACACAGCCTTGGGGGCCCCTGTGATGATTGTACAGGTATCGGATGTGATTCCGCCTAGCTTCACCTGCTGCTTCCTGTCTGTTAGGAACATCTGATAAACAGCAACTTAGCCTATAGGACTACAAAGGGCAGGGCAAAGGGTTCCTAAGAGTTCCTCCCTAGTTTCTTGGGCTGCAAAGGCAACAGGGGAAGAAATATTTGCTAGATTCTGCTCATGTAAAATCTGGCAATCCTGTTTACCTCACATGGCTGACACAAGATGCCTTGAAATTCAATGATATGGACCAGAGTAGAAGAAACAATCATAGAAGCAGCAGCCTACACAGTGGATGCTGGGAAAATAATAATATTTGATGAATTATAAAGATGTCCCATTTTGTGCAAAGTTGAAGACATTTAACTCATTTTCACAGTCCTAATAATTTTGACTTTTTGTGTTTTATGTTCGCTTGGGACACAAAGCAAATGTTTCAGGAATGTTTCAAGATTAATGCCACAGCGCTTCCACCACACATAAATCTCTACTTTCCCCCCCAGCCCCCGAACCGTAAAATCAGTCTGGCGCACGTCAGCTGTGCTGACATTCCCACATTGGGATCCTTAACTTCCGGTTTGCGCGGTAGCAGAGTCAAGTTTCAGTTTACCAGGCAATATTCAGTTTAAATTCTCTCAACGCTGTTGGTCGGCATCCGTAAGTGGGTAGCCCTCTCTTCCAATCAAAAAACTAGAGATTAGCCAATCGCCAGTCATCTTTCGGTGAATGTCATAATTTTAGCCAATAAAAATACAAGCCATTCTCCAGAGGAAAGGAGGGGGGGCGAGCGGGTTGTTTAGCTCCATAGGAAACATGGCGGCTGCCGGGGCTGGGAAGGTAGCGAGCACCGCTGTAGGAGCCGTAGTCAAACCAGTCTTCAGTCGGGATTTGGCTGAAGCCAAACGGCACGTGAGAGAATTATATAGAACTTGGTACCGCGAAATCCCAAATACTGGTGAGGAGCCTTGGTTACGCTCGTGCGATCTCCGCCGTCAAGGTCGTAAGGGACAGAAAACGTTTAACTTGGTTCGAAAAGGAGCATCGCAGACCGGAGTTGTCTTGATATTTCCTTCAGGACTTCTCCGGTCTGAAGACCACAAAGGGATAGTGTCACATTTTCACGGAAATTCCTTCAATGGAATGGGTACTTTAAATCGCCTTCATGACTAGACGCATAAATAGAGATAGTTGCTTGGGATTAGGTTCATAAAGTTGGAAGAACCTAAGAGGTCATCTAGTACAACCCCTTCCATTCTGCAGCGTTCACTACGTTATCCCTGATAATTATTTAGCCAAGATTAATTAACGATGTATATGCATAAATGATTGTATTCGTTTGAGATAAGGATTTATGGCATGAGTATAATTGAAACTCTTCTATTAATACCTTGTTTTTCTATTATCTTGTCCCATCTTTGGTTGCTAGGATTCATTCTTGTTCATTCATCTTCATTGACAATATTCATTGTCAACTATATTATGATCCAGAAATAAATGTGTCAATATTAACTGCATACCCAGGATATAGCACTGGACATTTGTTTGCCCCAAAAAACACATGTGAAAGAGTTGCTGATATAGTTTCATAAACAGCAGAGTGGAAAGATAAACTTTAAAAATTAACATGTGGATTTAGAAGGCTACAGGGGTTTCAAATGTATGCTTGTAAATTGTAATTCAAAATTTCGATCAAACTGATTCTCAACATTATTTGAGAATCCCAGATATAAAAAAACTGCCTTTTAGTTTAATATTTTGTATTATTTTATGGTATATTACTTCAATACATAAATTTTGCTTCTGCTTCGTAAATGAAAGTACCTGTGCTATGTACATATAACAAAAATGAGGTTTTTAAATACCTGTAGCCTGTATGTCCACAGGACATGATCTAATATAGTATTTAGTTTTGGGGCAGGGGATTTAATTTTGCCTGTGGAGAAATTTTGCCTGTTCAAGAAAGTGCATCTTGAAAATCTAGTCATATGTGATAAAATCAGAATGTTATTCTCTATAGCAGTTTCTGATTTTTCTGCATCTTAAAAGATTTCTACTAATTAATTTTTTCACATATGTCGCATAATTTTCAGTAAAACAACCTATAAATCAGTGGTAGGGTTCAATTTTTTTTACTACTGATTCTGTGGGTATGGCTTGGTGGGCATGGCAGGGAAAGGATACTGTAAAATCTTCAGACAGAGGTGGTATTTGTTGGTTCTCCAAAGTATTCAAAATTTCCACTACCAGTTCTCTAGAACTGGTCAGAACCTGCTGAATACCACTTCTGTGGTAAATTAGTTTCATCAGCAATGGTGATAATGTTGACAACTGATGTACATAGAATTATTTTTCACTCGTAATGATTGTTTTGCTTCTGGTCTAGTGCATACATATCAACTAGAGATCACAGTGAAACAGGGGCGTGACAAGGTGCGAGAGCTCTTCATGAAAAATGCACATGTTACAGACCCCAGAATTATGGATTTGCTTGTTATTAAGGTAAGACAAATAATACTTGTTCTAAATTCAAAGCAGATGTAGGACTGGGGAAGCTATGATAATTATTTCATCTTATTGTATATTCTGTGTGAAAATAGAAAGAATGGGAAGTTGTAACATACTTAAAATACCTCTTATTTGTATAAGTTCTTTTTGACTGAGTTTTCTTCCTTGAATGCTAAACATACTTGGTAATATGTTCTACTAAGCAAGTAACTATTTGGAAGAGGCAGTTAAGATTCTAGAACAATTGATTTATAACAATCCCATATTGGCTTCTATTAATTGTAACTGTCTATCCAAGTGCTTACAAACATGTTGCTTGTCAAAGATCAGCTAGCCAATATAGATGTCAAGTTGCGAGTGTTGAAGTTTCCTAGGTCTTTCCCCTTTTAGAAATAGAAATGACATTTGCTCTCTTCCAATCTTTTGGAACCTCATCAGAAGTTCTCAAAGATTATTGAGAGCAGGTTTTGCAATCCCCTCTATTACTTTATTCAGTATTCTGAATGTAATATATCTTGGAGCCACCTATTCAATTAATTTAGCCAGTCTTTTTGTGTATCCTAAGCTTCCTCCTTCCCCACAACTATAATTAAGATCAGCTGTGGCTACACTTCCTTTCTGAGAGAAGACAGATGTCTTCACTCATTAACAATTCACCATTTGCTCTTCACAATGGGCGCACATTTCCTCAGCTTCCTTTTATTTCTACTATACCTATAGAAACTTTTTCTATATTCTATCAGAAGCTTTAGTTTTTGTGAGGTTAGAGTAGAAATGTCAAAGTGGCGGCCCATGGGCCAAGCCCACCCCAGCTTTGCAAAAGCAAAAAAGTCATGATATGTCATGTGACACAATAGTTTGCCACCTGTGAGTTAGAGCTTTCTTGATGGTGCTTCGATTACCTTCTGTTCACCTTTGTATTTTCTCCTCCAATTTCCTATGTGTCCCTTTTTATCTTCAGCATTTTATAAACTTGGCTCACATCAGTGCTGGCCTGTTCAGATTTATCTAATTTCTCCTTGCAGGGATTTTTATAATTCCACTTTCAGTGTACGGTTTCATTGAATTTACCAGCTTACCTGAATACTTTATAAAGATTTGTAACCATTGAGTTGAGTCCAACCAATTTTCCTTCAAAATTTATCAAAATCCAATCTTCTGACAGGCAATATTCAGATCTATCTTCTTTTGGATAATATGCTCACTTTTCCTCAATGTGCCAATCACTTTTACTTTTTCAATCAATTCTCCTTGTTGGTGAGGATTGGGTCCAGGATATTGGAAACACCCCCCCCAAAAAAAAAACAACAACAACCACCCTTTGTACTTTCTTCCACCTTCTGACAAATGAAGTCATCAAGAGAGATGAAAAGAATTTGTTGGAGTTCTGATTTGGCAGTTATTCCCACTGCATATTAGGATAATTGAAATCCCTCATTCATAACTGAAATCTATATTATACAGGGCAGGTTATCGATGGGACCGCATTCCCCTAAGAACATCTACCTATCCTACCAGATCAGATAGGGTGGGCACGCTCCTAATCTCTTCCCTTAAATTTTGCCATCTTGTGGAATATGGAAACATGATTTTTTATGGCTACCCAGCCTTATGGAACATACTTCCCCCTGCAGACCTCCACTCCCTTAGCTGAACACCTGGCTTTTCCCTCCAAGTGCTAGGATGATCTGCTACATGTGTGAAAGCTTAAATTTGGTACCAGAGTTTTAAAGACTTTGGTTTTAAATAGATGTACCAGTATGTATCTATCTACATACATACCAGTATGTATCTATGTAAGTCTTCAACTTACAACCACAGTTGAGCCTAAACTTTCTGTTGCTAAGTGAGACAGTTATTCCTCCCATTAACAGTGGGAGGAAGATGGCAAAGATCAGCTATGGGCAGTAGCAGTAGTGGAGCACAGGACAGCAGGAATACAGGGCAGAGCAAAGGGCAACGGGGTTGGCAGAGGACAGGACTGCCAAAAGAGCAATGCTGAGGGGAGATAGGCAACTGGGAGGAGTTGAAGCATCCCTATAAGTTGTGAATGTGAGTGAGCCGCCAAGTGTCCAAATTTGGATCATGTGACTGCAATTTGGATCGTTCCAGACATTTTCTAAGTAAATTAAACCAACTAGCGGAACCTGAACACACTTGTAAGTGGATCATAAGCTTCCTAACAGACAGGAAGTAGCAGGTGAAGCTAGGCGGAATCACATCCGATACCTAATACAATCATCACAGGGCCCCAAGGCTCTCCACTTCTCTTCTCCCCTATATACCAATGACTGCATCTCAAATGATCCATTTGTTAAAATATTGAAGTTTCTGATGATCGTACAAAGTGATTGGTCTCATTCGAGGCATACGATGAATCTACATACAACAGGAGGTTTACAACTTGCCTCGTGTGTAACTGGAAACAATCTGGAACTGGAACACACTCCAAAACAACTGTAGAAGGTGTAGACTTTAGACGAAAGTCCTCTATCACTACACTCCTCTACAAACAAATAGACAAACAGTAATCACAGTAATGAGACCGTCCAAATTTCTCGGTTCCTCACTATATTGAATACCCTAAAATGGACATCCTATCAAAAACATATCAAAAAAAGACAACAAAGAAAAGTTTCATTTTGTGTGCCACCTAGAAAGCTCAACTGCCCCAGGAGCTGCTGCTACAGCTCTTACAGGAAGGGGAATTATTGAGTCATCATTTCTGTACCTCTTAACTGTCTTGGGTTTGGTTCTCATAACCCAACAGGACAGACACAGAAGTTCAGAGATAATTAGGACTGGCAGGAAAAAACATTGACTACCACCTGCCTTCATGTTGGGGACTGTTATACTGCCAACACGTCAAAAAGAGGGCGTTGAAAATATTACAGACCCCTCACATCCCGTACAGAAACTATTTCAACTCTTCCCTCAAAACGACGCTATAGAAGGCACTGCACACCAGGAAAAACTTTAACACAAGAGAGTTTTTCTCCCAAAAAAGCCATCCTCTCTCTAAACAAATAATTTCCCTCAAACTGCTTCAACTATTTACAAAGTGTATATTATCTATACTTGTGTTCAAATCCTTCTCCACACACTCGCTTTATCACCCATTCACCCTCCCACTTGACTTGTTTCCTAGTATTATTCTGATTGTTGTTGTTTTTTTAAAGTTAATGGTTCACAACACACAACCACACAACAATAAAAGTAATAACATCTTTTTTGAAAATAGCATCGGTCCGGTTACACTTTTATAACAGACACAGACTCAATTTTCATTGCTCATTTTGTGTTCTATTACCATATCCTTATTACTATTTGTTGCATTTTTATATAGTTTTCCTCCTTTTATTTTCTCAACTTTATTTGAATGATTGTCTCATCGCATTTCAAATTCATTATATTATATACTTTTGTCTGTCCTGTTTCAATTCATATTATCTTTTCTCATTAACAAATTTTTCTCCTGTAGTTCCTAATTGGAGTATGACACCTTTATATAATCTTTTTATTTATATCCATTCAACTCTTATTTAAAACTTCAATGTATACCTTAACATTCAATATAATACATACATTCAATATATACATAATACATAAACCTCAATCGAATTCTGCTTGGTACATTCTTAAAATACACACTATATTCTTTTAAAAAGGAATATAAATATATAATTAATTCCCCCCTATTTCTCTTCACTTTTTTTATAAATCATTAAATATTCATTTTATTACAATTTATTAACGAAACATTCCACTAAATTATAGACAACTAATTTTATTCCATCATTTTAATCATACATTGTTTTCATATTTTCTGAAATTATTTCTATTTCTAACTATAACAATTCTATCTTATGTACTTGCAGAATCCCTTTTTTCAATTAGATTTTTACCCATTATCTCTAAATAGGACCCTGTTTCTCTATATTTATGTTTCTGTCTCTTATAACTACTTTTCCTTTCTTTCTTCCCTCTCTTCTTCTCCCTCCCCTTTTACCCTTGTCTTCTCTGCTTCTAATTCTCTTCTCTGCATTTCCCTCTTCTGTTGCTTTCTAATATTATACTTATTTTTCAACTATTCTTTTTTGGGGTTGTTTTTCAAATCTTAAACTTTTCCATTCTCTTCCCCCCCCCCACTCCTTTTTTTTCCCCCACATAAAATTACTTGTTCATTAAAGATGATTTCTTCTTTGTCCCAATCTTCTTGTTCTGCGGGCATTCTTGTTGTTTCTCAATAGTTCCAAATTCCCTTAGAATTGAAATACGAAGCCAAAAGAACCTCTCCCTTCTTGTGCATCTTCTTTGTACTTTTTAAGTTCCATCATTTCAGTTCTTCTAAAGTGGTGCCATTTTAAACTCTTTTAAAAACAATCACTCGATTGATTTAAGTCATTCAAATGCAGTAACCAAAGATCAGAAGTCACCAAGTAATCCAAATACTCCCGAGCTGTTTCTTCTTACTTCTTTTTTCGATTTCTCTTCCTGAGGTTTTTGTTGTGATATTTTCAAGTTAGAATGTATCTCTTTGGAAGTCTTGTTGAGATTTTGCTGTAAGTTCTTTTTATCCAGCGTCTCCTCCCTTCCGAGATCCTGCCCTTTTATTCTTTTTCTCTCCTTTCCTGCTTTTAAGTATCCAGAAATCTTTATTATCCCTTGATATTTTATTTTCAGCTTAAATGCCTATTATATCAAAGTGATTCTTTTTTGCCATTTCTTCCTTAAGTCTCTTAGCTGTAAGTATAGGGAAAGCGGAGAAGAGAAAAAAAAACCAAATCCTTTCCCTTTCCTTTCTCCTTCGCTGCTTAAAATCTTTGGGAAGAGCTATTTTTTATTAGTTTAAATTCCAGGGTACCTATATTTGCTTTTGCTGTTTGAACCTGGTCAACTTAAACTCTCTCTCTCTATCTTCCTCCTGCACATTTCTTTTCCGGTCAAGTTCTTCTTGATCCATTCTGACACCGCTACAGCCGCCTTCAGGAAAGGGGATGGCCAAGCTGATGGGAAGAGATTCGGCTCTCCTCAACCCTGCAGGCAGTCTCCCCCCTCTTCACCATCTTACTGGGGTGGCTTAAGCCCGAAACCCTCGGCCAGGTGCTCCGTGAGCATGGATCAAAACCACGCAGTCGCTTTTCCGGTCTGGTCACCAAAGCTCAAACTGGGACCCTCATTTGATTTGATTGTGATTTACCCTATGACTATCATTAAGTGTTGTATGTTATGATTGATTCTTAATGAATGTACCTTTTCTTTATGTGTACTGAGAGTATTTACACCAAGACAAATTCCTTGTGTGTCCAAACACACTTGGCCAATAAAGTGTTCTGTTCTATTCTATTCTATTCTATTCTATTCTATTGAAGATGTAACAGATGCAGCATTTGGGACTGGGTGTATTAATTCAGTGCTGTCATAAATGGTCATGAATGAATGGTTGTTAAGTGACAACTTCCTGTATTGCATGACTCTGAGAGTGATAATCTAAATTAGAAAAACCCCTAAAGATCTTCTAACCAGGTGGTTTTACAACACTATCACTTATTCTTTCCTTTTACTCTTATCAAAATGCCTTTTAACAATATTTCCACATTGATTCCTGAATTTCCTGTATATACTGAGGACATTCCAACATCCCTACTATTTCTAATGGATCCCTTTGAATAACTTGCTGCAGGCCACTTATAAGCAACACTCTGCCATGTTTCAATATTGCCTATTGCTGCATATTTGTCTTCCTACGGTCAGATCCCTTGTTCTCCCAGTTTATTTCCCTTATTCTATATTTCGTATAGAAACATTTTTAGGAGTATACCTACTGATATTGCCATCTCCTTTGTAGTTCTGCAAAACTCTGAATCTCCTCTTAATGTCCTGCTTCCCACTTTGTGTTGTTTTCTCGAGTCCTTGGTTGCATATTTAGATCTGGGCTTTTGCTTCTTTCTTCCATTTTAATGCCCTCCTGATGAGACCTGTGAGGCTTCTACTAAACATTTTCTTCCCAGTTTTTCTAAGATATACCTTCTCTTCCCAAGCATCCTTCATAAAGGGATCATAGATAGAATCCATAATCTTTTAGGTGATACCATGTGCAGAGCCTACCTACAGAGTACTAAGAGTCACACTAAGCTAAGGGTCTCTTATAAGGCAGCAGGACTAGACTGTCTTTTTTTTTTCCTATGAAAAAAAGGACAGCTTTCCCCCCAAGATTTACAACAGGCACTACAGGATGGGTAGCATTGAAGAAAAAAGAGAGGCATTGCCAGAAGCAAAAATGCAACTTCTTACATCCTGTTTCCTATTAGAGAGCTAACATGATATAACAGATTTTATAGCACGTTTGATTTTTTAAAGAGGGCTTTGAAATTAGATGGGCAATGAGTTACCCATTCTGATCTTCTGAATATAAAGCTGCTGTTGTTGTTTTTAAAAGTCAGTTGTTATCCATTTTTGATAATTTTGTTATTAAAATGGATTTGACAGGAATTATCACCTGGCATATTGATATTTTAAGTAATAATAGTTCTCTTATTCTCGGTATAGGGAAAAATGGAATTTCAAGAAACAATCAATGTGTGGAAACAAAAGACCCATATGATGAGATATTTTCATGAGACAGAAACACCGCAACCCACGGATTTCCTATCCAAGTTCTATGCAGGCCATGATCCTTGAACTAAATCATCAATAGAGAATAATGACTCTGTTTTCTGTTCCAAATAAATGCCTGTATCTTAACACTCTTTTCAACAGAAAGTATTCAAGTAGGCGTGCATTATTTATATTGATTCTGACTATTTGGTGCTAATATTTCATCCTGAATTCATTTTACAAAATCTACTTCACTATAGTTAAGCATGTCGTAAGATGTCCACTTCAAGTAATGTCTTAAATAATACATAACACTGCAATCTTAAAAGTAATACTAAATTTATCTTTAGTATATGGTGGGATTCTGTTGGATATATATACAGAAAATATTTTATTTCAGAGAAAAGGAACCAAATGCAATTCAAAGTATTACATTTTAGGAGTCTAATGAATTTTTAAATATTTATTTTAGGGGGTATGTTACAATTTTCATGTGTTTACTGCTGCAAAATCGTAGCAACATTCCCAAATTCTGGAATAAAAATCTCATGCTGCTTAAATGTTGGCAGCAGAGATGGAGGTTACTTATTACAGTTTTTAAAAATTTAGCAACCTTTATAATACTTCCATTATACATCCTAATTCTATAAACTTTTGAAGGTATTTCAGCTGCATGTAATACAAATAAAAAACTAGGTAACAAGAAAAAATCTAATTGTTATACAAAAGATGTCTAAACAGTTTGCTTTCACCAAAATTATAACTAAAACTTTCTAAAAGTTCTATAAAATGTGCATTTACACTGGCAGTTGTTAAATATTATATAGTTGATTCAACTGAATCAAATAAGATTGAGAAGTTGCTTTATGTACTTTTCTATAGGCTTGTGATTTTATTCCTTTCAGAAAGAAAGCTGACATTCTATTTTATATACTATCAAAGATGGATAGCACAATCCAAAGCACATTCATTCAGAAGGACATCTCAATTTAGTAAACATACATTCTCAAAAGGATGAAGACGGCAATTTAGTATATAAAAGAAACACACGAGCCTTGATCTCCAATTCTTAATTTACTATCCAGAGGAATTATTCGTATTAATTAGGGATCCAGTGTATTCAGAAATAAGGTACACTCTAAGCATGCAACAATTGTTGAATCAAGGCATATCTATGTATTCTTAAATAGATATATCATTTAAACATGTTTTTTATACGTGCACAGAACAATCCATGGTACAATAGGAAGTCTAGCTGTTCCCAAAATGTTCATTAGCCATCTGAGAGGAGCTAATTAAACATGGATATCAGAATATTTTATTATGGCTTTGTTCCTCTTACTGCCACATTGTAGACCTGTAAAAAACAGGAAATATTTCACACTATGGAACTATTTTGTGATAAGAGATTTTCTGAACAATTGGATAACACTTTTAAAACACGCAGCGTGCTGCAAAATGGCATAAGGAAATAATTATTGTCCTGATATTATTTAATTTTTGGAGTGCTACTTCAGCCTGAAAAGAAATGGTGTATACGTGTTTCCTGATCAGGAAACAAAGAATGCATTGGCTCAAATGGAAAAGATTAATATGCATATTAATATGCATATCACAAACACAATACTATTGCACAATCACAAATACTATCAAATTTAATGTATATTATAACAAAAATACTTATACTAGGCTATTACAGAATAGAATACCGTATCTACAAAGTCTTGGAATATCAATTCCCATCATGTTGTAATTATTATACAAAAAATACTATTGACATATATAATTAAAAATAGGTAAAGCATAATTTGCATTTGCTTACTTTAGCTTTACTGCAGAACTGGATGTAGAAGATAACAGGAAAAAGAAAGGAAGGCATCAGAAGAACAGGGACCATTCATGCTATGATAATGAAAAGATGTTAAGATATGGAAAAGATATAAATAGATGGATTTCCGTCCCCAGTTTGAAGCTGCAAGTTTTCTTTAAAATATGTGTGCACAATTAGATTATAAAGTTGTTTGAAGTTGGCAGCAAGGAATTTTTAATTCTCAATTGTATAACCATAAACTAATCCAGTTTTTTCATCCTAAATATGCAAATTACGTGGTTAAAAAAAATAGGGAAGAACAAAAATAGATTTTGTTCAGTTCTTTCAGTTCATTCAAATTTAATTTTTACTTGGAGCTATCGAGTTTTTTTGTCCTAGGACCTAGACCAACTGTTCATTTAATCACCTTCCCAAATCTCCCAACATGCCAGTCATAGGCTACATGTAGCTGTTAACACTGAAAAGGGTTGGGCAGCTAACAACTGTACCTGTTAGTCATCATCATCGTCATCCTCTGGTACAAAGATATCATGTTCTTCAAGCAAGGCTGCAAAACTTTTGCTGATTTGTGTCCCAACATAGAGAAAGGGAATTACAATGGCAAACACACGGACAAGTCCAAATGGCATCTACAAGGATTAATGAAAAGCTGGTTAATATCTCTTGGCACACATGCTAATACATATGAACAAATTTATAGCTTCCAGAGTATAACTAGAACAGATGGAAAGAACAAAAAGAATCACACAGCTGCCCCGGTAAATTTAACTATTGTCTTACTGTACTCATTTTCAGGAGCAAGCATTTTTGAAAATTACCTTCATATAAATCATGAAAGCATCCATAGACCGAGTAAGTACCCAACCCCATAAGAATAATATAGTTAATAAAATACATCTTCAGGTTGTTTCCTATGCTGGGCATGAATAAAATTCTTTATTGGCCAAGTGTGATTAGACACACAAGGAGTTTTGTTCCAGTGTGTCAGCTCTCCGTGTACATTCAACGATCTACAACAGGGGTCTCCAAGCTTGAAGCTTGTGGACTTCAATTCCCAGAAGTCGAAGTGCACAAGGCTTAAAGTTGCCTAATTTGGAGACCTCTGATCTACGAGGAAATCTACTTCTTTCCAATTACAAACGGATCGCAGAGCACAGCGGTATCCTCGTTTGGATTATCTCGACTTCCAAATCCCAGTCTTCCTGATCAGCCAGCTCTTCTGTTCTCAATTTACGCGGGGCTTTTGTGTCCCTCTCTACATCGGTTCTCCGCTGAGTTTCTAAAACAACTGAGGCATAGTTTTCGGGGATGACAGAATAGGAAACCTCTTGCAACGGGATAAGTCTCCAAACTTGGCAACTTAAGACTTCAACTCCCCGAATTCTCGAATGAATGAATGAATGAATGAATATAGTTGGCTGGAGATTTCGGGGAGTTGAAGTCCTCAAGTCTTAAATGTTGCCAAGTTCCCAGGGACCCCCTGGGATAATGGCAGCCCTGAAGATAAGTCAGCCGGCCTGCTGCATAATTGCCCAACCGAACTAACAAAAAGCGTTCACCTCAACTGACGGCAAAACAAGATTAACTTAAAAGGGTAAATTCTAGTAATATGGAAGATGGAGGGAGCACTTCATCTCTCCCCCCCCCCAAAAAAAAGTAATTGCCGGGGGGCGTCACAGAAAGGAAGTGAGTCGGACTGTTTTTCCGACACGAAATAAAGTTCTCGCCCTTTAACAATATTATTTCCGCGCCTGTCCCGAGTTTATTTTATCGAATACCAACATAATCCGCTTTTCCAAATAAGCCACACGCGATTGGCTGAAACAACCTGCCAATTTACCCCATCCTCGCTAAGCGATTGCTCGGTTTGGTTCCTACCCGTTTCTCCTTTCGAAGGCGCGACTACCTTTCACACTCAACTCACTTTGACGGGCTTAGGCAAGATGGCGCCAGTCCGAGTGACGGTCATCTTTCGTGAAGGTAAAACTGTTGCTAAGGGCGCCTTTTGATTCTCGACGGGTCGCGACCTTGCCCAAGAGCCAGCCGTTGACCACAACCGCGAAGCCATCTCCTTCAAGGCAGCTCCTCCCCGAGGAATCGGACACTTTCTCGATAGCCGGAACTAGCGAGAGTGGGCGGTACTTTTTCAAACCTCGCGAGATATCAATAGGCGGAAGGAGAAACTATTTAAACCGCGGGTGTCTGAAAAGTTTGAATTAGTGGCGGTTTTTTTTTTTAAATTTCCATTTAGATGACATGTTTAAATTTTTCTCGAGCGGTATTGAAAGTTGCCAATAAAAAAATAGAAGAATTTAATATTTTAATGACAGAGTTGTCTTTTATCTATCTCTGCTGTCTTCTTGTGGTTCGTTGGGAATCTTGTAACCTGGGCTTTCCAGACTAATTTCTCAGTCTCTTCTCTTCATCTTCATGTGAATTGTGTGTGTGTGTATAGAATGACCAAGGTCTCGATCTGGATTCAAGTCATCTGATTTGATTCTCAAGCGCCTGTAGGCCAGACAAGGAATAACTGATGGAAACTGAACAAGGAGAGATTTAACCTGGAAATAAGGAGAAACTTTCTGGCAGTGAGAACAATCAACCAATGGNTTCTCAAGCGCCTGTAGGCCAGACAAGGAATAACTGATGGAAACTGAACAAGGAGAGATTTAACCTGGAAATAAGGAGAAACTTTCTGGCAGTGAGAACAATCAACCAATGGAACATTCTGCCCTCGGAAGTTGTGGGCACGCCATCACTTGAGACTTTCAAGAAGAGATTGGACTGTCATTCGTCAGAAATGGTGTAGGGTCTCTCGCTTGGGTGGGGGGGTTGGACTAGATGACCTATAAGGTCCCTTCTAAATCTGATTATCTGTTATCTGTTAAATCTGTTATCTGATTGTTGCCTTCATAAATGAGCCACAGACTGTTGGTCTCTTTATTCTTTTACAAGTTTATAATTTTGATAAACCTTTCAACTTTAAAGTAAATACAGTTTTCTCAAGACTTTAAAAACCAATATTTATTATTTCATATTTTTGTGTAAATGAAGCAAAACATGATTCATGAAAATCTGTGCAATTCATAAATTTGTTTCCAACATAACATACTTTTCTTTGGCTTAAGGTAGACTCCCTTCAGGAAAGTATAAAGTGAGTATATAACTTCTTTGAAAAAATCATTACGTTTGAGCCACAAATAATAATATATTGTACTTTATTGTACTATTTTGGATAAAATGCAATGTATAAAACATATTTTATTTAAAGTAACATGCAATGTATATATAACATTACCAGAATGTTATAGGAGGTTATTAGCTTTATTATACAATTTAGCATGCTTTTTTAAAACTACTAATAACAGTGTTATTGGTTGTGATCAAAACTACTGAAGGAAAAAAATGGAACCAGGTACATGTCAATCACAAAGTAATTCATACAATTCTCCAAACTTAATTTTACTAGTATGTATCATGGCAATTTAGTTTTATCTTACTGAGCAGTCAACATAATTCTTTTTATTTCTGAAATAATTAGATCATTGCAAATGACCTGGTAAGTAAGTAAGTAAGTAAGACTGGTAAGTATATAACTGCTGACTATTACCATACAAATGCTGTATTAATCTGTAAAGGCTAGGTCACACTGGCCGACGGATGCAAAACGTATGCAAAAAGGACACAGCGGACGAGCAAATTTTGGGGGGTGGCTCCATCCGTTCTCATCCGCTCCAAAAAGTGGCAAAAAATTGCATAAACAACGGAAAAGAAGGAAAAGAACGGACATGGGTAGTATGTGGCAGGGATGTTTAAAGGGATGTTCGTAGGAAGCCTAGAGGATGTATATAGGATGCAAACCATCACTGCTCATCCTTTCTATTTCCGTGCTACTAACGCTGTGTAGACATGCGGTGTACCTTTTGTTTCCTCCCTCTTTCTGTTTTCAGCTGCAGCGGATGTGAGTTGCGAGGATGTCCGGAGGATGCAGAGAGGATATAGCAGATGTTTAACAGATGATAAATGGACATAGAACGTTTGTTGCTCGTATGTCACGGATTTACATCGTACACAGCGGAAAGTTCATCCGCCCAAAAAGTTTTGTGCAGCTCAAAACTTCTTGAGCGGATGAAATCTCAGTGGACGGAATGCTCAAAGGATGAAGCGTATGAACAGATGAAACACGTATGCAGTGAGTACACAACGGAAGCATAGCGTTTTCCAACGGATGGCAAGCTTTTTTTAACGTTTTATATCCTCTTTGCATCTGTTGGTGCAGTGTGACATGGGCTTTAGGTAATAAATCTTGTTTCATTAATTGAATAGTTATGTTAAGGTCATAAAGGTGAGCCATTAAATTGTGAATGGGCCCCCACAATCAGAAAACAGCAGAATAATAGATAATGAATGCTGAACACTAAATTAAACTCATATTCACATTAAATTATGTAAGATTGGTTTGGATGAATTTTTGCCATTAATCTGTAGCAATATGGACCTACAACAAAGTATCAAAAGCAACAAATACAGCTTTAATCCAGTCTTAGGAGACTATTGTATAAAAGAGATACTGAGGAGGATTATATCATCACACATTACATTAACAATTTAAGAGTAGCTGCTGTTATTTATTTGGCTTTTGTTATCTGGATTGTGTTGCTTAGGTAACCTTACTTGTGCTTTTTCTGTCTTTTGTATTGGTATGCATAGTCGTGACTAATGACCACAATTGACTCCAAAATTTCTGTTGTTAAGCAAAACAGTTGTTAAATGAGTTTTGTCCCATTTTACAATCTTGCTTGCCACAGTTAAGTGAATCTTAACTGTTCTTAACTTACAAGTTATCTTAACAAGTTCACTTAACTGTGAACTTGTTAAGTTAGTAATGTGCTTGCTAAGCAAATCTTGCTTCCCTATTGATTTTGCTTGTCAGAAAGTCACAAAAGATGATCATGTGACCCCTGGACAATGGAACCATCATAAATATGAGTCAGTTGCCAAGTGTCTGAATTTTGATCATGTGGCCATGGGGATGCCGCAATGGGGTTGATGTGAAAAAGTCAGATGTAAATTTTTTCAGTGCCAACAGTTTTAATTAAATGTCTGTATATGAAAATTAAGTTCCAAAAGAAAGAAAAAACACAAGTAAGGTCAGCTAAGGCATACCTAAGGTATGACTATGAATCATATACTGTTCTTACATTTTATGAGGGCTGTCCAGTGTTGCATTTGACTCCACGAGATGGAAGTTCCTGAAAATATACATATATATATACATACACACACACACACACATATTGATTATAAATTCTTGAGATGATCTTAGGGAAGCAACTTTTCACAGCTTTGTCCTCATCTAAAGTATATGAAATGCTTATTAAAATATAATGTATAAATTGTATGATCTGTTTTTTCTAATGATTAGTTAAGGCAACTCACTACTATACTGTTCCTGCATCTATCAAAATAGCAGATGAATATGCAGATGAAGTACAATTAATAGTGTTACATGAAGCAAAAAGGAGGAAATGACACATGGATTCTTCTCTTGCACCGAGAAGTAGACTTTCTGAAATAAAGGTCTGGAACATTCTTTTTTGAGCTAATACAGCGATTTCTTAGAAATATCTTCTTGAATTCTGAATGGTGCATAATTAAGAATATGGTGGTTTTAAAACTCCTGGCAATAAGGTGTAGTGGCAATAAATAGAAAGCAGACTTTAATTAATAATCCAGTCAGGAAGATGCAATAATGGTGTTTCCTAGATTTTATAAACGAGGAGTAAAACCTGCAAGTAAAATATGGACTCTGCCTTGGGCAGAATGTTGGACTAAAAGACCCCCAAAATCCTTTCCAGCCATGAGATTCTATAGGTGATTCAAGAGGCCTGTAGAAACCTAACGTCCATTTCTCTCAGTCCTGCAAAATGTATTATCTTCAATGTGTTCCTATTTCTACTGTCTTCTTTCTTTCCATCCACTCTCTTCTCACCTCTGCAATTTCCTGACCGTACCAATTATGCAACTTTGAGAAGCAGGTAGTCTCTGGAGATACTGGACTTTCCTGTGTAGCAGAGGCAGACCCAGCTAAAAATGTTCCACCTATAGCACTGCCTGTCACTTTTCGACGAGGAGGTAAAGGTGGGGGCTTCAGAAGTCCTCCACTGAGATCAGAACATGCCATTTCTGCAAGAGTGCAACTATTGTCCCATGTGGAGTAACCGTTCTCCAAGATGACAGGATGCTCTTGAATGGATATCATCATGGGATTTGATAAATGCCTTTTGCGGCCAGAAGACAGTTTCTTTGGTGATTTATGGCTAGCAGCTAAGCTCCTCTGAGCCTCTTCGAGCTGTTTCTCTAGTTCCTTGACGACTAGCCTCATATAATCAAAGCTGGCCCGTGAAAGTGCCTTCACCCAAGCCTCCATGGCAACTTGGCAGTCTGCAACCAACACATAAGATTTGCCACCACTGCTATCAAAGCGGATGGCAAAAGCAAATTCCTCAGCAGCCTCGCATAGTTCCACAGTGCAGCCCTCTAACACAATGAGACCCAGGGGGTCACAGCTCTCCCGCTCTTCAAAGTAGAACAGCAAGTTGCCCTTGAGAATGAACCAGCGGCGCTGGTAAGAGGGGACATGATGGTTGTGGTGATGGCGCTCCATACGCTTGCACAGAAAGCCAGTATGATCGGCTGGCGAGTCACATCTGGCGTAATGTACCACGCTACGTTCATTGAGTTTCATTGTAGTATCTGCCTTCCAAAACAAAGAAATGTACTGAATTATCACATGATTATTAACCCAGATAAAACTGAATATAGCATCATGCATACACATACGCACTACTGCTATAAAATACTGATACAATACATTTGAGGTGATTATAGGGAGACGGCAATCACAACCATGCAGGCAAAGGCATGACTGTTTTTATGTACACTCTAAACATGATCTATTTAAAAGAGGCAGGGCTTGAATCATGTCATCATGCACACCACTTTTTATACCCTATTTCCAATGGATGCTCCTGTCTGCTATTTAACCTTCCTTTCTAAGGATCTTATTGTGGATATTTTTGTAAAGTAACAAACTCTATGGAGCTAGACCATATAACCTCTGGTGCTAAAATAATACAAAGAGATTCTCTCATTGCATTGTTTGATAACATGAAAAATTCTTGTTCATCTTTGTAAGTTGGTTATAGACTACATTTATTTGCAAACAAATTGCTACCTGCAGTGTAAATGACCATGGATTTTCATTAAGAGTTTGGGATCCCCCAGATCCAAGAACTGGAGTGTTTCCATCTTTGGTCCTGGGATGGGTTGGCACTGCCACATTCAGCTAGATATGTATGTAATCTCAGGGTTTTCTTGGACTCATAGATTCTGAAAATGTGAGTTGTGTCTATTCCTAGACTGGTCATTCATGGTCATTCATATCTTAATAACCTCATGATTAGATTCTGTAATACATTTTACATGGGGTACCTTGAAGACCATCTGGAAGCTTAATTGAGAATGCAGCAATAGACATTGGGGCACAGCTTGTTGCGCCCATGTAAAACTGCTATTTCATGAACTGCACAGGTACCCAATAGGCTTCTGGGTGATATTCAAGGTGCTGGTTATCACGGGAGTCCCCAATCCCTGGTATTAGACCGTAACCTGTTAAGAACCAGGCCGCACAGCTAGAAATGAGCATCAGGGACGATCTCTTTTCCAGGTCCATGGAAAAATGGTCTTTCGTGAAATCGGTCCCTGGTGCCAAAAAGATTGGGGACCACTAGGTCCTTTTAATGTCCTACATGGAATAATACCAGGTTACCTGTGGGACCGCTTTCTCCCACAAATATCTGCCTGCCCCTATACTCCCATTGGAAAGACATACTCCAAGTACGTCTTACTACTCCTATTCTTTTAAAATTTACCATCTTGTAGAAAGCAGGGAAGCATGCCTTTTTGGTGGTTTCCTCCTAGGCTCTCCCTCTCAACATATGGCAGGCCCAAACTCTGCTCTTCTTTGGGCTGTTAAGACCTGTCTTTATCTTTGGATATTTGGATCCAGCAGCAGCCCCTTTTGATTGCTTTTTATAACAGTATTGGGCTTGATTACCATTTTATATCTAATATTTAAAAGAAACCAGTTGGAAAAAATTGGACTCGGCTATTGCTCAAATCAGAATGCCAATGGAACGCAATGCCCAAGGAATAGCTGGGAGAGGGGTGCCCACACCAGTCTGAAATGGCCAATAAGTGCCAGGCTGATCTCATTCCTGGCTACACCACAAAGGAACAATTGGTGAAGCATGTTGGGTTCTATCTTTTTGTGTCAGGAAAAAACGTAAACACGAATGGTAAGGATCCCCTAAGGCAGCCTGAGATATGAAGTAGGAATCAGATGAAGGCACCATCCTGAGGATCCAAAAGAAGTTGTTGCAGTTATACACTTATATATACAGCACAAGCTCCAAGTATAAAGTGCCACTTTGTTGTAAGCAAGAGGCTGCAAGTTTAATTCCTGGCATCTCCAGGTAAAGATAGGAGGATGAACCCAAATCCTGGCTCTGGAGCAGCCCACACCAACTTGGGCTGACTGTTCAGATAAGTGGAGGCTGTATTTCCCAAGTAACGGGAAGGGCAAATAGACGGTTTCTCCAGCAGAGTCATGGAGTGCACTTCCTCATCTTAGGCAGACCCGGAGCAGTCAGCGACTAAAAGTTACCCCCGGAATTTCTCCCCCCCCTTTTTTTTTTGGTTTTGTTTTTGTTTTCCTCTCGGATAGAAAACCCTTTCCACAACTTTTAAATGACAGAAGAAAAGGCAGGCTAGTTAGTTCAGGAATGTGTGGAAGCGGAGTGAAGAGGAACCTCCGTATTAACGGAATCGGAAACATTTTTTTAAATTCAGGGACAGGCCTATCCTAAAAAGCTGCCGCGACGCTCATCCCATAGTCGTACCTTGTTCACACTAGCCCCGAGGACGCCGTTCCCTGCGGCTTTCACTGCTTTTTCTGAAGCCCTGGCGCGTCCTCCTTCCTCTGCTGGCTCCCCTCTTACGGTGCCCTGCTCCTCGGGCAAAACCCGGAGCATAGGAGCATTGGAGCAGAAGCAAATCCTGCCGCTATCCGGGGGCAGTTTTTTCGCAATCCAGACTTTCCAAGAGCTTCCCGAAGGGAGGTTTCCCTCTTTTTAGCCCCCCCCCCTTCTCTTGGGGTCCTGGAAGCCGAGGAGGAAAGAAGCCGGCCGTTCGTCAACAAGTCAGTAAAGGCTGCTCCCTCGTTTTTCTCTCCTGCGCGGGGGTGGTATCGCTTTTTCTTGAACATAAATTGGGTGGGGGTAATAGCCAGGTCAGCCGAAGTTTTCTCTTCCCAGCCCGAAGAATATTGCTTTTATTTGGAGAACCTGTATTTGAGGCAGAAGTGAAGTTTTGCTTTGGATTTTTCTATGCACTCTCACTTTTCCTCCAAAAACAGACACGGCCGTGGATATAGAGTCCCTCCCTCTCCCATTTTGTTTTTCCGACCATACGGATCGGTTGGGAGGCGATTTCAAGTCACCTGCGAGATTGGTCACTGACTGGCATTTGAATTTCGTCTTCTCCAGTCCTGGCCCGACCTCCCCCTCGAGTGTAACTCCTTGTCTACCTCAACGCCTCACCTGAAAGAGGCGAGGGGGAACTCTCCGTCGTGGCTACTCCAGTCCTCTCGTTTTACGCGGGCCCGAAGCCCCGAGTTCTTTTAAACGTGTTGGTTTCATTTTCGGCCGCGAGAGGGCGTCGCGAGGCCACGAGTCCATCTGAACCAGACGGAAGTCAGGGAAACAAACAGGATCCGCAAGCAATTGCTAGGGGGTGGATTGCTTCGCTGGGCGTCATGGGTCGGCCGTATATTTGAAGAACGCTCTCAGTATGGGCTGGCTCTGGAGAGGACGCGCTAGAAATGTCAATCAAATGGACTTTCTGGTCCCGAGGATGATAGTTAATAAAACAAAAGGTCTTGCGTACCTGTTCAGAAGGATGAAGTACAGTTGCTGCAGAGGGATTTGAAAAAGAAGATTGAAAAAAAAAAGGGACTGAATTAGGCGTTGCTCTTTTTGTTTCTTCTCGGCCTCTCCTTCCAATATCTGAAATGAACTCCTTAAAAACAAGGAAGACAACCTGTAATGGCTCAAGAAATTCTGCAACACAAGATTAGTTTACTTTTACTTTATTGTCATTGCACCTCATACTGTGAAATTAAATACCATCTTCAGTGTACATTATGATTATGAAAATAAATACAAACACATCATTCACATTGTATACATTGAATTGAAAACCCCTGATATTGCATTAATATTGCACTATACAGTAGAATTCAATAGAGTTACTGCCCTGGGATAGAAGCTGTTTTTCAGCCTATTTGTCCTTCTTTTTATTATCCTGTACCGTCTGCCAGATGGTAATAGTCCAAAAAAGGTGTCCAGGATGAGATGGACCTTTGAGAATGTTTTGAACTTCTGAAGGCAGCAGGAGCTATAAAGCTCTTCAAAAAAGGGGAGAGGGCAACCAATGATCCTCTGGGCAATGATGTTAACCCTCTGGAATGTTTTCCTATCTGCCACGGCAATTGGCAAACCATACACAGGTGCAGTAAGTTAAAATACTCTCTATGGTAGCCCCCTTTCTATTCCACAGAGAAGCTCCAGTGCCTTAAAATAGGATTTGTTTTCACGGATGGCAGCAGATTAATCTATGGATACAACATAAGCTATGTGTTCTGTCCTGTCTTAAGACATTGTTTGATTCTCTTGCAGCTCTGGAGTTGAAATCCACAAGTTTTAAAGTTGCCAAGTTTGGAGACACCTGGCGTGAGGTCATATATTACTAGAAAGGGGGAGAGGATGGGTGAGTTTGAAACAGTTCAGAGTAAAGAGACAAAAGAGATCTGAAGAGTTGCTTCCCTGGGTTCTGTAGCTAACCTGTCTCCATTGTACATTCACACCTGCATCTCTGGTTCCATGCTATATTATAAGGCACAGACATAAAAGCAACCTTAAGCCATTTTTATTGGTTTGCTTTGTAAACCTTGGACCACATCAGCTCCTAAATGTGCCACCAGAAGAATGTCCTATATTGTGATGAGACATCCAAGCAAATTATTCCACCTACAACTTTTGAGGCAAGGCACTCCTAATGGCACTCCTTCCATCCATTAGATCAGTAGTTCCCAAACTTTTTCGGTCCACTGCCCCCTTGGTGCTACAAACTCATCGGTGCCCCCCACCCAGGGGTGGGATCCAAATTTCTCTGGGTGTGGCCTAATTTGAGGGTGTGGTTTGCTGGTCACATGACTGGGTGGGCATAGCTTGCTGGTCATGTGCCTGGGTGGGCGTGGCCAGGTGACTGACAAACCAAATACAAGTGGTCCTCACTTAATGACCGGTTGTTTAGCAAGGGTTCTAATTGATGACTGGCCTCCCCAGAGCTACTTGACTTGTTTTTGGAGTTTTGACAGCTTTAGATCAGGGGTCTAAATCTGTGCTTTGTGCGTCGAGAGAGAGGGGAGAGAGAGAGAGGGGATTCAGATTCCTCTCTCTCCACCAACGCCAGAAAGCCACCGTCAAATCAAGAATTCAGTATATTAGTGGTCTCTTGATTTCAATTGAATGAGTTTGGTGTCCTTGAGTCCAAGTATGGAACCCCTGATCTCAAAGGGATGAAGCCTGAGAGAAGGGAAAGAGAGAGAAGAAAAACCGAGAGGAAGAAAATACAAGAGAAAAGGACGAAAAAGGGACAAAGAAAGAGGGGGGATGGAAGAAAGACAGAAAGAAAAAGAAATAAAGAAGGAGGGAGAGAGGAGGAGAAAGAATTAAGAATATCTATTCTAGTCCGAATCACGCCTCCAGCAGGGTTAGAAAGGAGTGTTGGTGGTGTGTTCTCTCTGTAATTTACCAGTACATTGGTTTTGCTTTCTTCAGATTGGCACTGTGATACATTGGGGAAAAGTAATTTTAGGGTGGAAGATCTGGTCCAATGGATCCTGTTTAAAGCCTCAACAAAATGTGAGAGCTTCCTGATAGTCTTGACCATGTTTCGTCCACAAATCCTTTAATAGAAGCCAAAGAGGTTTCAATGTGGAAAAGGCCTCAGTCTAAACTAGGCCTCATTCAATCTGATGCATCAGGTCTCTTTCTCTTCCTCTCCCTCCCTCTATCCTTCCCTCCCTCTCAGACTGGAATGGATCCCGTCTTGAACGCCCCCCTGCCGCCTCTTAGCATCCCGAAGGGGGCCGGCTAAGAGGCGGCAGGGGGGCGTTTGAGGCGCCGGCCGGGCCTGCAGCACCGCTCCGGAGCCGGCGCCTCCAACGCCCCCTTAAGGCATCCCATCGCCCTCCAGAGGGCAGTACCGCCCACTTTGGGAACCACTGCATGAGATCAAAGGTCTCCAAGCTTGGCAACTTTGGGACTTGAGGACTTCAACTTCCAGAATTCCTCAGCCAGCCATACCGTCTGGGGAATTCTGGGAGTTGAAGTCCACAAGTCTTAAAGTTGCCAAGTTTGGAGACCCCCGCATGAGATTCATAAACAGGGGATGCCTCTCTGCTAAGGGACATGGAAGGGTCGGCACGACTCTGAACCTTGGGCGATGCAAAGCCTCTCGGGGAGAAACGGTGCAGGAACTGAAGTTCCGCCTAAGTCCCGAGTGGAAAGGGCTGAGCTCAAACGACGGTCGCGTACGTGTGACACAGGGAGCGTCTGCTTCCTCTTTTTCCCGGGACAAAAGCGAGGGCGGCGGCGGAGTTGGCAGGCCGCTGAGATCAGCACCTTCGCGCCTGTCCTCTGCCCGGAGCAATCCAAGGGATGAGCTGATCGGAGGCAGGAAGCGAGCACGTGATTAGCTGCCCTGTGCAGGAAAGCGACCCACCTGCGGGCTTTCGCTGGTGGCTGATGCAGTGCTGGTTGCCGGCTGAATGCCTGATAGCGTAAGTGTCCCGGTGTGTCTTTGGATGGCTGACATACCTGAACGGTCGGGATGGGGAACAATCTTTTTCTTTGTCTGATCAAAGATCGCAGTATATGCAAATGAACAGAAAAACGAATAATGGTTCCACAGTACCTGCTGCTGATGGACAGATTTGAATTAATTTAGGCCGTTTGCACCATCAATGAAATATGTTTCCATTAAATAATAATTTACACATTTCCCCATGGTTTTGATGCACCCGGATGGTTGCTTTGCAGATGCGGAAACTGGCTTGCCGCAGCCACGGGACAGGAGAGTGGGGGAGGGAGGATGGGTTCCCGGGAATTTCATGGCCACGGCCATAGATTTGGCAACAGTTTGCAAAAAGTTTTCTGTTGACTTCCTTCGTGATTTTTTTAACTTTCAGGTTAGCCCACCTTTATGTTTTCCCATTCAGATAATAACCAGGTGCAGCTGGGCCAGGTGCTGCAATTCTGTTTCATTCCAAACAAGAACATTGTGTGTAAGGCAACTTATTGCCAATTTGGAAGCGGAACCAGGCGTTCTTATGCCTGATTCTGCATTTGCATATCCCAGAAAGGTTTAAATTATTCATATGAAGCTACTTAAAGCTGAGTACATAAGATTTATCTTAGTGAAAACTGTATCACATGGTTGAAAGTAGCTCTCCAAAAGCCTTGCAAAAATATCCTCTGGCTGAGCTGTCTGAGATTCCTTCCTTGCTGATGTCAGTCTGATAAGCAGGTGTGGAGCTTTGCTGGTTGAGGAATTCTGGGAGTTGAAGTCCACAAGTCTTAAAGTTGCCAAGGTTGGAGACCCCTGAGATAGTGAACCTGGGAATTGCTATATGCTAATTATCCTGCCACAAGCCAACTTTCCTTACTTGATGCTCTTCAAAGTGCCAGGCTGCGTCATTTCATGAACTGCACAGAGATGTACAGGAATGTATTGAACCTGTGGATTCAGCATCTTTATGAATGTCTAGTGTAATAGATGTTAGATAGGAATGCTGTGCCTGTAATTTTGCTTCCATCACTGTGTGTGCTTCAGGATCCTGCTCTGAACAGCAACATGTGTCCCAGAATGCAACTCTGGGAGCATGTGTGTGTTGTGGGTGAAACAGGGAAGGGTAAGTGGAATCCAGAGTCAGTTTCTTTTTCAATTGTTATCATACACGTTTGCCAAATTCCTCCTGCAAATTGGGTGGATCATTCTCAGATATTTAAGACACAAATAAGAGTGATAAAGAACATGTGGATTATAGATAAGATTGCCAAAGAGTAGAGCATTGTGCTGATGGCAACTGTTGGCATTATAGTATGAAATGAAACAATACTGGCTGAGGGACTGCTTTAGGAAGTAAATTTAGACAGAGCCAGCATGGGGTGGTTGGTAGATGAATGTGATTTTCTACCACAGGGCTGTAGTTTATTGTCTGAAAAAGTTTTTTATTGTATTGTGTTTGCATTTTGTTTGCTGCCCAGAGTTGTCCCGATATACATTTCTTTAACAAATAAATTTGGGAAATATCAACAGTGCTCTTAAAATCAGTGATAGAATTTAAAATAATATGCAAGTGAGAATCAATTTGGTATAGTGGTTAAAGCACCAGGCTAGAAACCAGGGTGTGAGTTGTAATCCGACTTTAGGCACGAAGGCAGCTGGATGACCCTGGGCCAGTTACTTCTCTTAGCCCTAAAAAAAAGGCAGTGGCAAAATATTTCCAAAAATTTTGCCAAGAAAATTGCAGGCACTAGACCAGACAGTTACCAAAATCAAAATTCACTCAAAGGAAAGGAAAAAGAGCAAGGACTTAATGACAACTTATAAAATTATATCTTGGTAATATGCATGTTTTGATTGTGTAAGATGTTCGGTTGTTCTGAAGATGATAACCATAACCATCCAGGTTCAAAGCAAAAAGATAACTCTAATTGAAGATTTCAACAGTTCACTGCTGCACATAGTGAAAGAAAGAAAAAAGGAAATATAATGAAATAGGGGGCGGAATTGAAAGTTTATAAATATTTAACCTCATTAGATATGGTTGAAGAAGCCATTGGAACAGAATGGAAACAGTAGAAAGTGATATTTCATTATGTTTCCTTCCCCCTCTCCCCACCTCTTTTGCAGTGGTCATCCCTCAAATCCATGGTCATGAAATGTGTTATCTTCCTTCTTCTACTCCATGCCTTCTCCTTGGCTTTGGAGAATGGACTTATGAGAATGCCCCCAATGGGGTGGCTTGCTTGGGAGCGCTTTCGTTGTAATATTGATTGCAAGGCAGATCCCCATAATTGTATCAGGTAAGTGGAAGAACCTTGGAAGAGGTACAAATCCAAATATTTTTCCAGATATGTTCCTGAGTTTCAGAATCCTGGCATTCAAGATGAGGGATGGCATCAAGATGAGGGATGTTAGAAAATCTGAAGCTCCAGGGCAACATCTGCCTCCCCTAAAAGCCTTCATGCTTCTCTGAATGTTGTTGCCAAAGTGTAGTTTAATTTTCTCATTGTGCGTAGTTGAGAAAAGAGTGCTGAATCATTTTGCTATATCAAAATATTAATGAAAATATATGAGGAAATCACAAATTAATTTACTTTGTACCCCAGTATACAAACATTTTTGACTGTTTGACATGAACCAGTAAAGGAGCCAAACATGCCAGCTTTTAGTTTATTCTCAAAATGACATGGATTGAATGAGGCATATTTTTAAGAAAACAGAATGATCCTGTCCTTAAAGCCCCTGTCACACTGCACCAACGGATGGAAAGAGGATGTAAAACGGAGAAAAACACTTAGCCTTCGTTGGTTAACGCGATGCTTTCCGTTCTGTACCTCACTGCACTCCATGTTTGCTTCCTCTCTATCCGTCCAGCATCCGTCTATTGACATTTTCATCCGCTCAGAAGGTTTTGAGCTACTCAAAACTTTTGAGCGGACAAATGTATCCAATTGCAATACGTTTCTCATACTCTAAGCATACGGCGGGGCATTCCGCTTCTGCTCCATTACGCATCTGCTATATCGCTAGGACATCGCTGCGCATCCGTCTGCGAACTCCAATCCGTTCCATGCGGTAACGGACGCAGGGAGGAAGTGGAATGGACGGCAGCGTGTAGTAGCACGGACGGAGAAAGGATGAAAGCGGATGCAAATCGCATTCTGCATCATCCGCTACGGCATCCGCTCTGCATCCTCTACGCATCGTCGCTCTGCATCCTCTACGCATCCTCTACAGCAACCGCTCTGCATCCCGCTTCACATCCGCTAGGCTTCCGCTCTGCATCTGCTTTCCATCCGCTCTGCGTCCTCCCCCGTCCGTTCCTTTCCGTGTTATCCGCTCTGGTTATTGCAAATTTTTGTCCCTTTTGAGAGCAGAATTAACAATGGATGGAACAGTGTTGTTTCTCGTCCGCTGTGTCCTTTTTACAAACGTTTTGCATCCGTTGGGCAGTGTGACAGGGCCTTAAGGAAGAACATTGATAAAAACATAACACCATAGGAATCTCAATTTTACTTCCAGATTATTGCAGCAAAACATTAAGTATGAAAGAGTGATAGTGGCGACCTGACTGAGAAATGAACCTTTTAATCTATTGTAGAGAATAAACTATTGCATGACTGTGGCAGATTATGTCAGTGTGAAGCCTGACTTTGTCAGAACAGTAATTTTTATGCCTGATAGTTCCCAATATCTATTTCACATTGGCCATTTGGCTTGTTGTTCTTGTTTCCGATAAACTGCTTTTCCATTTGTGGGACAGTGAGACTCTCTTCATGGAAATGGCGGACCGTCTGGCAATGGATGGTTGGAGGGAGCTGGGCTACGAGTACGTGAATATTGATGATTGTTGGATGGCAATGAAGCGGAATATGATGGGACATCTGATTCCGGATCCTGAGAGGTTTCCCAGAGGGATCAAAGCCTTGGCAGATTATGTAAGTGAATATTTCTCATGTGAGAGAGAGATCAAATGATCCAGCTGTGATTTTTTTAAAAAGATCAAATGCTTAGCCAACAGTAGAGAAATTCCAGAGGAACTTTATGAATTCTCCAAAAGATCAAAGGCTTCCTTCTTAATTGCTGTAGAAGATTGTTCTGGCCAATTTACAGCCATAGACCTGGACTTGTATAGTAAGTTGAGCTGAGTGAAAGTATTTTTGCTCAAAGTTATCCAGGGAGGAACATCTAGAAGTATCAAAGTCATGTCATCATGGAGTCATCACGTGATGTATCAGGACTTTTTGCCCCTTTGCTAAACCGGCCAAGGCTGTGGCCAGTACATGACACATCCAGCCCACAGGCTGGCAGTTTGATAGCCCTGATCTAGAGGGTCATATTGCTGGACAACTCTGCATCTAAGCCACCAGATTATTCTGCCAATTCAAACTCTATGTTTTCAAACATAGTCTTTGGCAATGGGTATTTTTGAAAAGCTCATCAGTTTTCTGTTGTGTCCAGCTTGGTACCTGCCAGGTAGTCAGACCTTCAGTACTCCTAACATATTTCCAACAAAGGGAATGGCTGTGCTGAATAAGGATGATAGGATTTAAACCCAACATATCTGAAAAGGATGAGATTGGAAAAGAAAGGGTTGGCCATTGAGTAAGAAGCAATAATGAAACATACCTTTTAAATTTTTTCTGTTATCTTATGCAACAATGGGCAGAAGCATAATCTGAACTGGGTACTCAGTCAGCAGAAATGTTTGTATTCTTATAAAATGGGGAAAATGCTGCTACATACTGAATATTGCTGGATCAGTGTTCTATCTAGTTCATATTTGTATCTTGCCATTGGTGGAAACTTTTACAAATTTACATACTACAAAATAAGAGTTCATCCTTGGGGAGTTTGTTTGGGTAACTAGTTATTCATAGTTTTAACAACCTACACATTAGGTAACCATTCTTCTAGTAATCAATTTCAATTTAAACCAACATTGTTGAGATAATCTGCAAATAAGGAGGAAGAGGAGGAGATGAGCTTTTGAGGAAGTGATTTAAAAAAGATGTTCACCAATACCAACAATAACCATTTTTCTACTATTTCCTCAAATGTACAGATTCTTCATGGGTCTTGATCTCACAAGTCATGACATATTTTGACAGGTTCATTCACGGGGTCTGAAACTTGGCATTTATGGTGATCTAGGCACCCATACTTGTGCAGGTTATCCGGGTACTACATTAAATTGTATTGAACAAGATGCTTTAACGTTTGCACAATGGGGAGTGGACATGCTGAAATTAGATGGTTGCTACTCATCATCAGATGAACAGGCCCAAGGTAAAGTCCAAGGCTTTAGCATGCCTCTGTTTTGCTTCTTTTGTCAGTGCACCAAAAGTTGCTAAAATAATAGATTTTAATTGGCTTTGTTTGAGGTGTCAAATATAGACTTGGGATATGAATTATATTAAGCATCAACCAACTAAAATAATTTGCTTTAAACAAATTCTGATTTTAATTCAGATGGATAATTACTCTTGTTTTCCAAAGGTTATCCTAGAATGTCCAAGGCTCTGAATGCAACAGGTCATCCCATTGCCTATTCCTGCAGCTGGCCAGCTTATCGAGGGGGACTACCACCTGCAGTGAGTTGTATTTGAGGAAGGATGGGGCTGATGTTAAAGCTTCTGTCCCTTGAACATCTTCTGAATTTTAAATGAAGGTTTTGCATCACATGTGACCAATTTGATGCGACACAGGATCCATTAATGCACTCATTTAATTTGCAAGAGACACGTTTCTTTAATCTTGTATTGAGGTCTAGCATCAATCCACCTAGATCTGTTGGCACAATGTTTTAGTTGGCTGAAGTAGTAATTTTTTAATTAACAAGCTTATTACTACATGCAGTACTACATAATAATATAGTGCTATTGGATGTTACATATTTTGTTAATCATTAGTGATACAGTGATACTGTAATTATGAATGATAGATTCTGTTAACACATCCTTTGTGAATTTTATCCATTTTTCTTTGCTGTGGTGACAGAACTGTGTTGCTTTAGTTGGATAACAAAATAATTGTAGCTAATCGTTTAACTTAGGCTTTCTTCTTTCCAACATATACAGTATTTCCCCATATATTAAATACATCCAGAGTAGCCAAAATGATGTAAACTAATGATCATTTCCAAAAGATAAATCATGCCAAGCTGTAATTATTCTGTTTCGTGCATTTGTTTTGCTTTAGGTGAACTATACACTTTTAGCAAATACATGTAACCTCTGGAGAAACTTTGGTGACATACAAGACTCTTGGGAAAGTGTCCTCTCTATTGTGGAATGGTTCTCAAAGAATCAGGATATACTTCAGCCAGCAGCTGGCCCTGGCCATTGGAATGACCCTGACATGGTAATGTTGAGCTGAAGAGGATAATATGAAAGCTAAGTGGATGAGGGAGACTCTTTTGGAATGCTAAAGCTAGAAAAAAAAAACTAATGAAGGTGACTGCTGACAGGAATTTATATGTTCTTTCATCTGTTTTCAACTCTTGCAGGTAATTTAAGTAGACAAGCCATTTGTGTTACATTCTCAAATTTGCTGTTTTACATACTCATTATTTTAATCTCAGTGAGAATAACCTACACTAGATATATCACAGAAAACCTGAATTCTATTAGTAAAACAATTCATACAAATAGGCATATATTGCTAATTTTTTCAAAAATATGTTACATTGAAAGGATGGTACCAGTAGCTATATATTGTACTGATTCAGGTATCCTGCAGTCCTTCAAAAATAAGGCTTGTTTTGTTTATGTCTGATTTTTAAAGCATCATTATCCCCTTCTACCTTCATTAATTTAGTAATTTTTACACCTAATGTTTATATTAAAAAACTGGCATCCCTAGGATGCAGAACTTAATACAGGTAGTCTTTGACTTATGACCACAGTTGAGACCAAAATTTCTGTTGCTAAATGAGATGCTTGTTTAGGGAATTTTGCTCTGTTTTACAACCTTTCTTGCCAGAGTTGTTAAGTGAATCACTGTAGTTGTTAATAACACAGTTGTTAAGTGAATCAGTCTTTCCCATTGACAGAAGGTCTCAAAAAATGATCATATGACCCCCAGAACACTTCAACCATCATAAATATGAATCGGTTACTAAGTGTTCGAATTTTGATCATGTGACCATGGAGACACCACAATTGTTGTAAGTGTGAAAAATGGTCACAATGCACTTTTTTTCAGTGACATTGTAACTTAGAATGGTCACTAAATGAACTGTTATAAATCAAGGACTGCCTGTAGTTATGTTTGTGTTTGTCCAGTGGGATATTTCATTCAGCCTAGATATTATTTCCTTGGGGAAGGTTAGTCCAATCAGAGGCATTGAGTAAACCTTCCTAGTTATCTAATTTATTATATGGGTAAATCAATTAATAAAAATTAATAATAATAATAAATAAAAAGTCACCTGTGTTCAACAAGAGGTCTTTTGGAATCAGTCCATATGCAGCTGCTTTTTTTTTTTTTGCTTTCATTCTTGACTTTATTATCCACTGCTGGGTTAACCTATTCTTTGTTCTACAGCTAATAATTGGAAACTTTGGCCTGAGCCTTGAAGAGTCCAAGTCCCAGATGGCCTTATGGACAATTATGGCTGCTCCACTTTTCATGTCCACAGACCTCCGTGTTATTTCTGCAAGTGCCAAGGAGATTCTACAAAACAAACTGATGATTACAATTAATCAAGATCCCTTGGGAATTCAAGGGCGTAGAATCCTTCAGGTAATGAAGACCAAGTATCTGGAGAGCCTTATGTGAATTCCTGGAACTCAAGAATGTATAGTCCTGCCTTTTGACCTTCTTATGTGGGAAGATCATTAATTAAGCCAAGGATATTTATTACTGTACATTCATAACGCTCCTCTCTTCTAAGAAGCTTAGGAGACAATATATCTGGCATACTCCAGATCCATTGTCACGGTGGTTTTCTTAATTTATCTGGAAGGAAGAAGGGTAGGGAAGCCTGTGTGTATGTGGGTTCCTTCCCCATGAGGTTTTNACGGTGGTTTTCTTAATTTATCTGGAAGGAAGAAGGGTAGGGAAACCTGTGTGTATGTGGGTTCCTTCCCCATGAGGTTTTTGGCCCAGATTACAGCACTATGAATTGGGTTAGATTGAGTATGAGCTCCATAACTCATAACAATTTCAGTTGAAGAATTGTCTTTTCCTATATGAAGACATCACTATTTCCTGTTTATGTTCTGGGGAAGGTTTCCTTTTTTAAAAAAATGCTTTTCAATCTGATTTTGTAGGAGAAATCTCAAATTGAAGTATTTCTGCGGCCCCTTTCCCACTCAGCCAGTGCTCTAGTTTTCTTTAGTCGGAGGACAGACATGCCATATCTCTACACAACTTCCCTTGCACAGCTCAATTTTACAGAGAATGTTGTCTATGAAGTAAGTAAAGAGACACCTGAATGTGTCCTTTCTCTGCATTGATGAAAACATTTTAGGGGAGAGGGGATGACAAACTGACAAGCTCGAATACTACACAGTATTGCTTACTTATATTTGCTCCATGTTATTGAATTTAATATGACCATACCCTGGCTTTTAAAAATATTCTTTAACAATCAGGTTATTTCCTCAAGTGATAAAACTATACATAGCAAAATAAATCACAAACCCAAAATTCCAACCCCTCCCCCACACTATCATTCATTTATGATGGAGTAACAGGATTATTTAGTATTTTAGAATTGGGATAAAACATTACTATGGAACAGCTACTAAAATATATGAGTAGTTCCATAGTAGATGCACATATGATCATTTATCCATTTATGCTTTTGTTTTTGCTAGGCACAGGATGTATACACAAGTGAAATAATCAGTGACCTGAAGATTGCTACCAACTTCACAGTGGTGATTAATCCCTCTGGAGTAGTCATGTGGTATCTGTACCCAACAATGAACCTGGAGCAGCCTTTCAACTTCATAAAGCAGCAGGTGAAAGCAAAGAAATTCAGTCCCTTTAATTTGTGACAGGCAGTAGTTGAATAACTTCTTGGAAAACTGCTAAGGATTCACCATTCCCTATTGGTATGCTTGTAGTATCTCAGCAGAGGGAAAATGGTTTGTGTAGGATGGCAGTTTTATACACGAATTGAGATCTATCTCTACACACACTGGAGATGTTATTAGTTCACTAGTATGCAATTCAATTAAGTAGACATAAATAAGAATATACACGTATTCTTATTTATGTAGATTAGACTGCTAATGATGGTCACATGCATTGAGATAATCAACCAAAAGCCAGTTGCTCATTTATAAGCATAAGAAAAAAAAACCTCATATTTTGTGTAAGGAAATTCCTATAGGTCACTGAATTATAAATTTCCTGGATTCCAAAATTGAACTGGAATTGTTCATTAATGTGCAGAATTTCAAACTATTGCACAATAGATGTTTGCTTGTAATGGAATCAATTATGTCAGTAATTGAAATAATTGCAAAAGTTCTTTTTGTTACGGTTCTAGCATTTCTTCTATAGTAGCTTCTCTGGTTGGCTTACTTAATTTTCTAGGATTTTTCTAATTTTTATTCTTTTGTTATAACAACTCTTTAGTGACTGGTTTTTTTTCACCATATGTTCAGATGTTTATATTTTTAAATCAGGTTTTGAATAAAGATTATTGTTTCAGAAATGATTTGATTAAAAATGAATACAATTCCAAAGTGTCTGCTAATTCTGTGATTTATTTTTTCTTGTACATTTTTCCTAGTCATATACTGTATCTTTGATGTAACTGAATCCCAGAATTCCCAGCCAAAATATAATCGATCACATCTGGAGATTACCAAAATAAGTTTCCTCAGTTTTATCCATCCCACGATACAATAAGCTACTTTTAGTACTGTGACAGTATTTATCTATAAATTATTATTTAGGTTATTTCTTTTATAGCGGAAAACATGGATAGTGTGCCACTCAAACTATATATATATATGAAATGGCGTAAAAGACAACACTGAGGCACTGATCATAGCAGCACAAGAACAGGCACTATGCACTAAATCCATAGAAGCATGGATTTATCACACTAGATAAAACTCAAGATACAAATTATGCAGAGAGACTTAAGAGGCAATCTTAACACATAATAGCAGGGTATAAGATGCTGGCAGGAACAGCGTATACTGAATGATACAACCAAGTAGTATTGTGTACATGAATATGTGCACAGTATATGGACAAGTCCAGATGGGAGATCCTGCAGAAAGTCATGGAGAATAAGATGGCTAAGATCCTGTAGAACAGTGGTGCTGAACCTTTCAGGTACAGGGACTAATTTTGTGAAAGACAATTCTTCCACACACAGGGATGGGGGGGCTTCACATGCAACCTAGATCCCGCGCATGTGCAGATGAAGCTTCACTTGCTTGCCTGCTGCTTGTACGGCACAGTTATAGACCATGGACCAATACCAGTCCATAAGCCAGGGGTTGGACACTCCTGTTGTAGGAGTTTCAGATCCTGGACAGACAAGTACTAACCAATCCAGCAGCCATTGAAGTAGTAGATAAGAACCAGTGGTGATAGATGTAGCAGTGCCAAGTGATAGTAATAGGAAGGAGTAGGAGAAGCTGGGTAGGAATCGGGGCCTGAAGGAGGAACTAGAAAGGATGTGGAAGGTAAAGGCCAAATGGTTGAAGGTAAAGGCCAAATGGTTGGAACATTAAAGCTTAAAGACTTCACCTGACATAGATCTACAATGAGGACTTTGGGACGTCATTCAGATGGGAGAAGTGTGACTGGATGGTAGCCAAGATAGGAAAAGTAGTTTCAACTGATGAAGTGGAACTCCCAGTGAGCCACATAGCAGGCATACAGTCCAGTTCAGGCACCTGGATATCCCAGTCACATGAGAACCATGAGGAGGCAAGGAAGACAGCAACATCAAAGTATCCCCAAGGATAAGACAGATTCTGAATAGCCAGATCAATAGATAAGATCCATGCCATCAATATGTATGCCCTGATAATCATTAGATACCATTCCAGTATAGTGAGCTGGCCAAAGGACATGGAAGCTGCTGGTGTGAATACCTTAAAGATCCTCACAATTCACAGATGTTTCCACCCCAAGCCCAACATGCAGAAATTGTACACTAACCAGAAAGAAGGTGGGCAGGGTCTAGTGACTGTCAAAGCTGCTATCCTGGACGAAACTCAGAGCATCCACAAATACACCAGTAAAATGGCACCCAAAGATGAACTGCTGAGAGAACGCCTAAGCCAGCAGTAGACAAGGGAAGATCAAGCAGGAGTGGCAAGACAAGAACTTGCATGGAAAGTACCGTCAACAAATATCTGAGGTGGCAGTTTAATATAGTACATTAATCTTGGCAAGAAACTAAGTTCTAGGTCACAGTATCTATTTCACTTGATCTCTAAACATTAACTGGGACTTGAAAAGTTTATTTTTGCAGCTTGTAAAACTCACATATTGCTGACAGTAAAATGGTGCAAACATGATTGTGTATTTTTTAAATCTTGTGTGCTTTATTTTTTGTGCTGTATATTGTAATTCTCCTTGTAAGTTTCATTTAAGAAGTTTTATTTATGGTCACTGATGTGTAATACAGAATGTGATTTGAATGTACTGTATGCACCAGGATGTAAGCAAAGTTTGAAGCTAGCAAGAACAAACTACTTTTGAATTATTACCAAATAAATTAGTCCTAAAGTCATCAGAGGTCAAACTTGAGGGAGACCTTACCAGGCACAGTATTTAAATAGATCTTGTTAAGGAGAGTTTTCCATATTTTTAAGAAAGGAACTATATCCCCTCCCCAACTGATCTTTGCACAAATACCAAGGGAGACACAAATATAAAGGTTTCAATATTTCTGTATTAAAGTGCAATTCAAAAATAATATAAACAGAGTTAACTATTTAGTTATGGAAAACAGTTATGCTTTTGTGTTCAGAATGAAGGTATTTGTTAGAAAAAAGTTTATTTCATACTTTTAAACTGAATAATAAACTCATTTACTAAAAGGAAAATAGATGAGTATCCATAATAAACCAGTATGTCTTGAGTTTTTCTCTGTGAAGTAAAAGCCCAAATATCAAGGAAGAAAAAAAGATGTCCTATATGAAAATTATATTCTCCACTACATTAGTGGAACAATAGTTCTTTTAAGAACAAATACAAGAGGAATATACATACATTAAGTAACAGCTTAACATAACCCAGAATATTGGTTGCTTCTTTCTAGTTTGGATAAAAAACTTTTTAGTTCTCTTCCAATACCATTTAATTACAAAGATCTACCAAATAAGGTTTCTTACTCAAAGTTGGAGTTTTAATATTTTTTTACACCTCTGGCCTGATGGTGTAGCTCAGCTAAATCTAGATAGAGGCCTAAACAAAGAGAAACTGCTTCGATATCCATGCCTGGCTTTACCAACATACAGCATTGTAAATTCCCATTTTCTGTAGGAGAAAAAAAGTATTTTCCTTTTAGATATAATATTTAGTATTGTATTAGCTGCTGCTAGTTAGAAAATAACTGATTTCCAGATCAAAGATGGAGTCCTGTTCTTAGAATAACCAATATCTGGGTTTTTTTTCTGGATCAGGTACTATGCTGTTTGCTAAATTACATTTTATTTTAGTCCTCTCAGTTATAAAGCCAATCTTTGGTTCCAGTTCTGCTGTACGGTTAGGGTAGACAGATAATTTGGCCTAATTTGAGTAAGACTCATTGCCCTACTCTTACACCAGGCATGTTTTTGAGACAGAGACACATGAAAACATTTTTGAGACATAAACCCTGCAGCCAAACTGAAAGCAGAAAAAACTGCTATGCATTCCTTCAGATGTAGATACAGTAAAACTATTTCTACCTGACATCCTTCTGCAAGGACAAAAAGCCAATATTGCAGAAAGTGAGATCTTTAAAGCTTGGTTTGATGTGGCAAACCAGAAGGCAGCAACAGTTACTGAGAAGAAAATTGATTAATCTTTTGGATCTCCTCGTCATCCCTTTTTCTTTAGATATCAATTTCTATGAATCAGTGGAAAGCTTTCTTCCCTTCTACTTTGCGGGAAAGTTAGAAGTCTCTGAAAATTCCCTGATATTTATTAATCTGCAAGGAGTGAAAATACCATGCAGATATTGATGGTATTAAAAATACAGAGATGCAGAAAAACAAAATGCTCCTTCATGAATATCTGTGTCACATTAAAGTGTTTTGTTGTAGTCTACCCTCAAGACAAAAAACATATAAATTATTACTGCCACCACTCTTGTATTGCCATTCTGAAAGTTTAACAGCAGGTGTAACATCATCCAATACTATACATGCTATTGACATAGGATGGTCTAGAAATTAAAGAAACCCAAGAGGCAGCAGCAACGGCAAAATCTTCAAAGTCAAGAAACAAAGAAAATGGTGCTGAGGTTCCTGTTAATTGTTCTTCTTTTCCTCAGGTGGTGCATAAGGTGGTGGCTGATCCTAAGATGAAAATTAGGCACATTTAATTAAATTGGCACATTACTATTAAACATTTGAGTTTTTCTTCTGCCCCGTTATCTCAGCATTCTTAAAATTATTTAATATTAAATCACAGTGTGTAATACATTTCAAAGCAGTCTCATATGTGATCTAACTTTTAAGAAGATGGGCAACTATAATGAAGGACCTCAAGTCCCAGTATTTCATATTCTTCATACATACATAAGGAAAGTTTTGTTACTCAGTAATATGTGGCAAGCCAATGTTATGCAAAGACCCAACTCTCTGAAAAAGGCTCTAAAGTTTGGAGAGATGGAAAGAGAAGAGGAAAGTCAGCAGAAAGTTCAGCAGATGGACTCAGTTACAAATAGGTATGCCATTGGAAGATTCAAAAGACCAGTTTAGGAACAGATCATGGCAAAAATCTTATTGGCACACAATTTGTCAAGGTTATTATCACAGGGATGGGATGAGATGGGATAGAAACAGACAGTGAAACATGGTTATAGCTGTTTCATTGTTGTTTTTTAAAGGAGAGGAATAGCCGAAAGTGAATAAATAGACTGTGAGTGTTGTGTATGTGTGGGTGTAATTTCCTCTAGAATTCAAAGCTTTTCAGTGTTACTATGCTTGTATAGTAGAAAGCAAAAATGCCAGATGCTCTTGGTATAATGTTAACATTATGTTCAGTGTCACCAGCTGCAAATTTTATTTAACTAAATGCCAGAACAGCAAAAATATTAGAACTACAAAGCTAAATCTGCTCCTCATTGTGCTACAGGTTGTCTATTCTCACTCAGTGATTGTACCAAATATTACAACTGAGAATCAGCTAATTCAGATCCAGCCGAGTTAGCACAACAGAGAGTTAGTCCATGACTGAACTCATTTCTCAGAAATTCCTCTCCCAATTTTCTCAGATGAAAAAGTTCACCTAAAAAAATGTGGACAATTACTACTTCCTTGGCCCCATCTTCTGCCACGTGCAATTTGAGAGAAAATCCTTACCATGGGCATGTAAACATTATGAGGATTAGCTGGGTTATAATATGCACTGGAAGTTGCCTCTGCTGCTTTATTGCCACCTACATTATTAATAAAAGAAAAAAAGGCAGGGAGAACTTTTAAAACAAATGCAAACACTATTTACATTCACAAATGCTGCCTAGTCTTCTTTTCTAGATCAAATTAAAATACAGATTTGTATTTGGACAAGACAGGGTAATCATTTCTAGATATATTAACCATGTATATTTGGGTAGGCAAAAGAGAAAATATTTCACAATGATCAGAGACTGAGATCAAGATCTGTCAACTAACTATCTCAACAATTAGCAGATCAAACAGAATATATGATCTCTAAAACAGAATCTGATCACATTTTTGCAAGCAAGGCCATAGGCTCTGTCCTTTTATCATTTTTTAGGTAGTGAATGTCCATAAGTGGAATGGCACTGATGATACGCGAAGTGATGGAGACAGATTTTCTGCCCTCGGCTTTTGGGCAGGATGGAGGTGGCGGGAGTAACCAAAATATGAATTACTAAGCCTACCAGAGTCTTAATACAAAATTTCAGTAGCACAATCCTGCACAGTTTTTGAGTACAAAGATAAGACTGGGGTGAGGAGGCACTAGGAGCTGGGTACTTTTGCACTTATCTTTAGAGTTTATGTTTAAGAGAGGGGTGTTTCAAAGAACATTTATTTAATTCAAAGAAAACAACTTGGATAAATCAGCATGACAATAATCACTCTTTAAATAACTTACTTAAAACCCAGAGAATAAACCTAGGAGCACAGTGCAAATGATCCAGTTCTAAGCAGAAGCAATCCTAAATTCTTACCTGGCATCCCAGGTTCTGCCCAGGTCCTAGGAGCTGTAGGTCCTGGGTCAATGGGAGCTGATGGTCCAGCACCAGAAGGACCAGGATATGGGGGAGGAGGTGCCATGTACATGGAGTTCATCCCAGGAGGTGGTGGATACGCACCTAAAGGGGGAAAAAATCTATATTTGTACAAGCATATCACAGATGTATTTACATTGGTGCAAGTTCACATGAAGTGAAATTTTTTTCTCTTACATTGCACCTTCTTTAAAAATCAATCAGGAAGTATTTTACAAATAATTTACACATTCGAAGAGAGATGACTACTGTGTAATTAGCATTCTTGTGCAGATCCTACAACTATTCTCTTGGCTGTATAATATAATATGCAATATATAGGGCAGTAACAGAATCATTTGTGGGAAATGGATGTGTGGAATAGCATACCCAAAACCCAAATCTTTAATTATATCTTTATTACAGCTAATCCCATTCACTATGAATATTTTCAATCATTCTAAACATTACCCTTTCCCTAGTGGCAATTCTATAATGTTGCTATTCATATTTTTCCAGATCCAGATAATTTTTAAGTCATTCATTTACACAAACAGTTATAAATTTTATAATGCTCCTGTACATTTTATCAATATATATTTAGACTTATTTATATAAGTGTACTTTTTAAAACATTTTATAGGTTAAATGAAGACAAAGAAAAGGAACAAGAATGATAAAAACTCCCAAAACTTATCCTAGATAAACAAAAAGAGACAGCTTAATATTGAATAACAGTATTTTATAAAGTTGGTTGAAAATTCACCTGGAGGAGGTGCATATGGATATCCCATAGGCTGCGGAGCAACTCCATATCCATTCATTTGTGCAGGCATATAAACATAGGCTCCAGAAGCTGGCTGTGGCATAACATAGCTTCCTGGTGGAGGTCCATAAGCACCAGGAAAAGGTGGTGGTGCATACCCATAGCCAAAACTCGGAGGTGGTACTCCTCTAGAAGCTAAGCATAGTATTTTTAATATGCCAAATTTAGCACATGAAATATTGGTGTTTAAATAATTATGTTTTAAATCAACCAAAATTAGAGGGAACTTAAGCAAATTATCTGACTGGTTTACCCATTGTGACCATTGTGTTTTTGCAGGAATTGCATTCGATGCAAAAATTGATGGTGAAATTAAACAAACTACAGAAAACATGCAGAATATAGCTTTGTGCGGTTTACTTGCAGTGGTCACTGGAAGTGTCTGTATTTAATTCTAGGTAACAAAATGTGTTTGCAAGCATGCATGGAAGCACAGGGCAGGCTGCACCAGCTCCCCTCTGGGTCATGTGCCTAGAAAGAGAGAAGGGGCTTAGAATGGAATAGGCAGCATTCCAAGTCACTGCCCAACATACATTTGCCATTGGGGAATATTTTCCTGTAATGTTTTTCTTCTCAGCTGCCAACCTAATTCAAACCCATTTTTATACCCAAAATTTTTATTTTTCTTGCTGCTTTCACCATATCAGATCTGGACCCATTCTGTTTTGAGGAGTTATCTTGCTGATCGACAAGAGCCCACATCTCTCTACATAATTTTTTCTCCAACATTCTGTTGAGTTGGAAAGAATGAAAAACATATAATAGAGGTGGAAATAGCAGCATTTAGCACTGACCATACATTAGAGTTTAAGCATGCCTGAAGAACTATCAGCAAGTACATCCGTCAAATATTATTATCAAAAGCAAAAATCAGCTACCAAATTATCTGCCTGGGATAGGAAGAAATGAGAAGAAAGTCTTACCATCACTTGCAAGCTTGAACATCATTTGTCCAAATTCTACAGCACCTCCACTGAAAAAGCTCATTTTAAATGAAGCCTGACCTTCCCAGCCACCTAAGGAAAAAGGTTGCATGAAAAGTCTTAAATTATGGCAGCTTCCCAAAAGGTTGTCAAGACAAAAACAGGGATAAATTGAACATGATTTAATATCAGTATCAATTTACAAAATAATTCAGAAATAGTTTTAACAAATATTTCCATAATAGGGTATTCCTATACCAGTTTTGAGAAACTGCCTAATTTTTGCTAATTCCAGGTTCCTCGGAATTGTATTACTGAAATCCAGAGATAAACTTTCAATAGGTATATTAAACCTTTAATAAGATTTGTCTACTTACGTTATAAAGAACCTTTTAAAACTAAATAAAAAGGACCCAATCTTTACCAAAGTTCTGGAGAGAACAGAAGATGGTCCAATAACCCCAACTTCACAGTATATCCCATTCATCTCTCACAGACTTCGAAGAGAACAAATTTCAAGATATGAACAATATTTAAATTGCTTTTTTCCCTTTTCACAACCAGATAAAAATGCTTATTCATCACTTTCCTTTAAACACACTTATATGTAAAAAGTGCATTTATTAAACACACTTATACGTAAAAAGTGCATTGCTTCTTACAAGATCAGAAGTGAATAGCTTCTCCAAACTCTAATCAAATATTTTCACTGAATTTAATCAGGGACTGTGAAATTTAATCAGAATGTATATCAGGAAAGCAGAAATTTCTATTTCTACAGGCAAGCAAAAAAACTTCAAATAAATAAAAATCTGTTTTGAAATAATTGTCTTTAAAAAAAAATTTCAAAATAAAATCCAGTTTTACTTTTTCTTCTAAATCAAGTTAAAGTATTGAATGAAAGATGGTGGACCTAACAGCTATCAAAAAACCTTCATTATTGGTATATGTGTACAAAGAGACGTTGCTACACATTTTTGGTGGATGTATAGTTCTGAGCTACAATAGAAATTTAAAGCAAGAACTTTACATATGATTACTCCAAGAGTGTAATTTTTTAAAAAATTGCCTCTCTGATGGATGACACATACCCCCTGGTTCTGCTTGTATTACTCCTTTGATATAATTGGCAGAAAAGACTGGTTGTTCAATGGAGCATCCCTTCACCAAGTGGAATGGCATCATAAAAGACATCATTGGGTCTTTGCTTTTTGACACAAAAATAATCTGCAAAACAAATTTATGCCTTCACTTTTTTAAAAGCACAAGAAAGCCACACAGAAATGAAAACCTGTTACATATAATTGCAATCTCCATCCATATCAAATCATCAATTTAAGATTTCAAATTGGACAAATATTTTTAATCCCAAAATTAACCATCCTAAAATACTTTTCTTAAATACGTAAAATAATCAATCAAGATAGGTATCTTTTAGAAGGCTCTTCATCATGTTTTAGTTTTACGTCTTATAACATTTGATTCTTGGCTTGTGTTTATTAAAGATCTCAGTAACTGTGTTATGAACCAACCAAAAGAAAAAGGTATGCCAGGTTCTGAGATAATATACAAAATATTTAAAGCCCAAATCACAATCCTTTTAATCTGCACACAAAAGCAAAATAAATAAATATTTTTAAAATAGTGAGGCAGCTATGTTTATTTTTTTTTTGAGCTGGAGATCGTTCCAGAGACAGAAGGAGTCTATGCGATACAGAACTCATCTGTAGTGACTGTCAACCTAATGGATCCTGACAGCAGGCCTTCAATCAAAACTTAATATACCATTATCTACAATTATCTACTCTCAAGTATTTAAAACACTAAATTGTCTGAAAATGAATTTTAATGCAAATAGCACTATACCAGTGTTACTGGCTTCAAAAGCTAAATCACTAACTATTTTAATGACTTCAAGTCCTCAAGTCTTTTAAAGACTTCCACATGGAAGGCATTAAACAGTTCAATTTGGATTTCGATCAGAGCATGTAAATGATGTATAACTCTAAATGATGATACACCTAAATCAGGAAGGGAAAAAACCCTTACCACTGGCTTTATTT
This sequence comes from Laticauda laticaudata, assembly GCA_004320025.1. Taxonomy (NCBI): domain Eukaryota; kingdom Metazoa; phylum Chordata; class Lepidosauria; order Squamata; family Elapidae; genus Laticauda; species Laticauda laticaudata. The sequence continues at coordinate 4,464 of BHFT01031097.1, read as the reverse complement.
CTGATGCCACAGCTAACTTTTAGTCAAGTAAAAGCATCAAATTGAGAAGGATTTTGGAAAAATCCGTATTAAGTATTACTAAAAATGTCATTTCAAAAACTGAACATTGTTTTGGAAGTTTAACTGAGGAAATTTTCCACTTTGTTTTTTTATTTAGGAAGGTTGGATTTCACTCAAAACTTACCCGGTAGGGAGTGAGAAAAACCATTCCTTTCTTAGTACCTTTGAACATCTCTGGATTGCCAGTTATCTCAGAGAAAGTCAGCTCCACATCTTTACAGTGCTTAAGAATACTTCAAGAAAGAGATATAATATAGATGTATTAGTATCTTTGATAAGGTTTATTTAAAATGACAATACAGATGAAGAATCAATTTAATAAAGAGTATTTACTCAGTCCCAAAAACGTAGCTCAGATCATCTTTGTATAAACCTCTGTACAAATAACAACACTCAGGAGTATAGTATTCTATCCCCAGAATAGATAACAGCAATATCCATTATTATTATTTGCTCTTTGTATTAAATCTTGAAGATCTCTCTCCTGTATTCTTTAATAATAACTATAGATATAAAAATGTAAAGTATAAACTTCATAAAAGTATTCCAGATCATTCAGTAGTATTGTAAGAAATAATCTTTATTGGAAGTGGACTAAATATGAACCAAACTATTTTGACTATGAGAAGGTGGGTTTTCCTTCTCTGTGCATAAAACATGGTGACTAGATCTAACCACCAAGCACTGTCAAAATCTATAGCTTTAATCCTCTGCAGTTATTTCAAAGCAAGGCTTGTGGAGCACCAACCAGACTTGTAAATAATCCAATTATAATGAAACACACCTATCTATTCTAATTGCAATAGCTAAAAAGGCAGCTATCCATTACTCGGAGGATAGTAATGTATAATAAATACTATCCATTACTCAGAGGATACTAGTGGATAGTAAACCCCACTAAAAGCATCAAATATTTATTAAGAATGAAGTTTTTATTTAGTATTTATTAAGTGTGAAGTTTTTCATTCTTTTTTATTCTCCAGTTCTTTAGAGCTGCATTGTTTATGATGAATTACTTGACATAACTGCTTATAAGCAGCCTATACAAATCAGGGGACTCTGGTTTATTGAGGATTTCTAGATGTAAGCATCAGAAATGATGCCTGGAGCAATACTGGAGGAAGATTTAACAGTGAATCTCACTGAAAAAAGGTAAGGGTATTTGTTCAGATCTAGTCAATGAAAACAAGGGTAACATAGTATCAGAATTTATTTGCCCTTGCTGTTGATAAATTACAGCCCAGTCGCATTGCATAGGTAGCTTGCTCAGTTTTGAACAAAAATGGGCAGGAAGACTTGTCATCAGTCTTTCTATGCTACATTTTGCCAATAAAGCCATTCATAGTCGTATCACTTTTGATTCTTCATGGTAGGTGTAAAGTGATTAGGGTTTGTGCTCAGTGATCAATATCTTTTACAATTATTTGTGACTGCTTTGGAACAGTCCGTGGACTCTCATGAAGTTGAAAAGCTGTTCTCTGGCAACTCTGACTGCATCTCAAATGATCCATCTGTTAAAATATTGAAATTTGCTGATGACACAATAGTGATTGGTCTTATTCGAGACAATGATGAATCCTCATACAGACAGGAGTTTGTACAACTTGCCTCGTGGTGTAACCAGAACAATCTGGAACTGAACACACTCAAAACTGTAGAAATGGTGGTAGACTTCAGAAAAAAAACCTCCCATGCTACCACCTCTTACAATACTAGATAACACAGTATCAACAGTATCACATTTCTAGGTTCTACTATATCACATGACCTAAAATGGACATCTGACATCAAAAACATCATCAAAAAAGCACAACAAAGAATGTTCTTTCTGTGCCAACTCAAAAAGCTCAAACTGCCCAAGAAGGGAGCTGCTGATCCAGTTCTATAGAGGAAGTATTGAGTCCATCATCTGCACCTCTATAACGGTCTGGTTTGGTTCTGCAACCCAACAGGACAGACACAGATCCAGAGGGTATTAGGACTACAGAAAAAACAATTACTACCAACCTGCCTTCAATCGAGCACCTGTATACTGCAGGAGTCAAAAAGAGGGCTGTGAAAATATTTACATACCTCTGACATCCCAGACATAAACTGTTTCAACTCCTTCCCTCAAAATGACGCCATAGAGCACTGCACACCAGGAAACTAGACACAAGAGTAGTTTTTCTCCCAAAAGCCATCACTCTGCTAAACAAATTAATTCCCCAACACTGTTCAACTATTTACAAAGTATACACTACTATTAATCTTCTCACACTCCTTATCACCCATCCCCTCCCACTTGTGACTGTCTGACTGTAACTTTGTTGCTTGTATTCTTATGATTTATATTGACTGTTTCTTGGTATGATTTGATTGCTTATTGTACCTATGACTATCACTAAGTGTGTACCTTATGATTCTTGTTGATGAATGTATCTTTTCTTTTATGTATACTGAGAGTATTTGCACCAAGACAAATTCCTTGTGTATTCAATCACAGTTGGCCAATAAAGAATTATAAAGAATTATATTCTATTCTCGGCCATGTCTGGCTTAGATCCATTTTCCTTTTGGCTTTTTTAGATGGCTAGGGTAGATTGATGAATCCAGATAGCAGTAAGTGCCTCATTAGGGGTATAAGTGATGCTCCCTCCTCATTCCTTGGTCCCAATCTATACTGACTGTATATTTTTGTCACCCAGGTCCTCTTCCTGATGAAGTTTTTATTTAGTTATTCAATTTCTATAGACACCCAACTCAACCAAGTGACTCTGAGTGACTTTCTTTTGGGGATGAAAGTGGGTGTCAGAGCAGCTAGTAAAAATGGATAATCTGACACACTTTCAGTCAGAAATCTAGAAAAAGCACAAGATGGAAACAGTTTTCATCTGTTTGGTGAATGATCTATGAAGGGACCTGGATGGATAGAACAGATGCCTTGTGGACCACTCAGCAACATTCAGTACAATTAATCATGGTATTTTTCTGGACCATCTGCCCAGTTTGGAGGTGAGGACACTGTTTTACAATAGTTCTGTTCCTTATGAAGTAATTCCAGTGGCGATGATGGGTCAAGTTGGCCCAGTAGGTTTTCCCGTGTATGATACCTCAGGGTTTGGTCTTCTCTCCCAAACATGAAACTGCTAAAAGAGGCTATCTATCAGTTTGGAGACAGGGTGTCATCAGTATGCTGCTGAGCTGATCCCTACTTATACATTTTCATCTTGGGCAAGGCCGACCTGAAGTTCCTGACTCTAAAGGCTGTTAGTCTGGATTAGAATTAGAATAACTTTATTATCATTGTACAAGTACAACGAAACTGTGGAGGCACCCCAGCAACTGTTCGCAATACAATAAAACCAAAGCACTTAAAAATGAAGATTAGAAAAATAGAGTACCCACGTCTCCATTTGCAATTTGAGAGTACAATATCTACGAATATACACAAAATATACATCCAACACTGACTGTAACGCTTTGCCGAGTATAATACACAAGAGATGGATTTTACTGTAATATGTTATTATACATCTGAATGTGGTATTGAGATTTCACATATTTTCACATCTTAATAAGGTAGTGACTTCGTGTTTATTTGCGGTTCGGATGGCCCAGGGAAAGAAACTATTTGTTATCTAGTGGTGTGGGATTTTATTGACCTAAAATGCCATCCAGATGGCAGCAGGTCAAAAAGATAATTGCCAGGATGTGAGGGGTCTTTTTTAATAGCCTTGATTCTGCTTTGGCAGTGGGACCTGGCTAAGTCTTCCAGGGAGGGCAGAGGGCAACCAAAGATCTTTTGAGATGTGTTTATCACCCTCTGTACAGTTTTCCTGTCCTCAACTGTGGAGAATGCATACCACACACCCAGACAATATGTCAGAGTGCTCTCCACAGAGGCTTTATAGAAAACCAGCAACACAGATAGAGTGAAGTTCAACAGGAAAGGGGTATTATTCTGTTCTGGTTTTAACTCTAGACAGAATATTTCTCTGAAACAAAAATTCTACAACATGGTGTTCTTCCAGGTATCATGGCTTACAGCTGGAAAGGCAGATGGAGGCCATGGCCAGAGGAGCCTTTACCCTGGTTTGGGTGATGTGCCTAGTGCCTACTCAGCCCTACATGGAATTGGAAACACTTGTGATAATAACTCATGCACTTAACTTCATTAAACTACTACTAAATGATGTCCAAAAAGCTGTCTTTTAAAATTCTCAGAAAATGCAACATATAAATTGGGAAAAATGCACAAATTCTTAATATCTTCATCAAAAAAAACAAACTTAGAATTAAAAAAAAAGATGGTGAGCAATCACTGCTCAAGAATGTTGGCAAGGTTAGAGACAAGAAGATTGGAGACACTGATAACAGATTAACTGTGGTTGAACAAGATAAAAGTGGTATGCTGAGATGGGA
>BHFT01031096.1:0-19436 GCA_004320025.1 Laticauda laticaudata | reverse complement strand
TTATCTGTGCTGGGTGGTGGTGGGATTGGGTGTTGAGGTAGCGGTTGGTGTGTGTTTTCTTTTGGTATATGGTGTATATTTTTCAGGATTGTTTTCTAAACCAAGAACACTTGATGTAATAGTTCTACATTCAGGAGTTCATGGAGAGATGTATTCATTTCTTTTAGATTAAAGCAGTTGATATTTGATCATGGAAGTGGAGCCTACAGATATTCAACCACCATAGAGGTATGGTGATGCAGTGGTTAGAGTGCAGTACTGCGGGCTATTTCTGTGGATTCCTGCCTGCCTGCCATTTAGCAGTTCCCACCAAGCTATGCCCACTAAGCCATGCCTACAGAGAAGGTAGGGAAAAAAATTGAATTTCACCCCTGGGCAATATGCAGACTCTATAAACTGCTTAGAGAGGGCTGTAAAGCACTTTGAAGCCATATATCAGTCTAAGTGCTGTTGCTATTCCTTGTGGAAGAGGAATCAGATGCAGTAATTAGATATAAACAGTGGTCACTGAATTAGTGTTTAGGATTGTTTATGAGTTTTGGCATGCCTGCCCTAACCTATATAAGTTCTCTTCAATGCTAATTAATTCAAATAAAATTTTAGAGCTATCTGTTGTTAGTTTTAAGGATGCTGATATTTTAATAGTAGAATGTGGTCTCTTCATTTCAGGATAATAAACATCCACTTTCTTTTTGTTTCTAATTATTAGGATCCCTGAATCAGAAAGATTTGTTCATAAAATTGCAATAATAATTGGTTGGAAATTAGAAAGGGGAAGTGCAGAATGAAATTAATGATGCAATGTAAAAAATAAGGTAACATGTGGCCTTCAAACGAATTGGGGATCTTATTTTGGTTGGTGTGGTGTGAAGGAATGATCAAGGCAATAACCTTGTGAATGTGGTGCAGTGTGAGAATAAATTTTCCCAGAAGTACCAAAAGTGATACAAGGGGCAAGAGACCCCGCAAGAAGAACAGATTGGGGAAGATGCAAAAGCATTTCAGTAACTGAAAGCTGTGATGACCCAGAGCACAGCACAGAGATAACACAGGGAGCTGGCAGTTTAAACCGCCCCTTTATTGCTCCAAATTTCCCCAAATGCTCCCACTTTTCCTGCAAGTCCCAGAACAAAGTGATGACAAACACACACACCTCAAGCAGCCTCTGGCTGCAAATAGTCCAGCCCAATGCTGTGAACACCATGGGTGCACAGCAATAAATCCAGCAGGGCAAGTTGAAGAGTTCAGGGAAGCAAGGGAGCAAGTAATCCAGAAATCTAAAAAGAATGCAAAGAATCCAGGAAAGTTCAAACATCGGCATTCAATACTCAGGAATTCAATGTTTGTTCCCGACAAATGCCCCTCCCCACAGCATTTCCTTAAGTCTCAGTCCCCAGGTGTGTGCCTTATGAAGAGGGGCAGGGTGCTCTCTTCCGGAGTAGCTGGCTCAGTCTGCGCTGTTCTCGCCTTCTCTCCACTCTCCGTGCTTGTGGATCAGGAGGGACTGGTCCTTGCTCATTGCCTGAGCTCTGTCTCTCATGTTCACTGCTTAGCGTCTTTTGGTCATCCTGTCCCTGATCCTCCCTGACTGTAAGCCATCCTAATACTGCCTGACTGGCCCTACTCTTCCCCATTTTCCTCTGAAGCCTTTGAAGCTGCCCTCTTGATCTCTATCGGTTCCAGTTCCAGCTCATCTTCCCCCTACAGATTCAGGCTCTGACAGGGGCATGACAACATCATTCATTGCTAATCCATTTAAAGGGACTCTGTGTGAAGCTCTATCCTTCTTTCGCTCTTCCCCCACTAATCCTTACTAAATTTTGCTAATGCACACACTTTTATATACAACACCATGATCACAGCTTTGACAATTGGGAAATTGAGCTGAATCCCCAATAGCAGGTACAGAAAGCTTAAACATTGGAGGGAAGATGGAGAGAAGATCCTATTTAAATATTATATCAGGGTGGAAAAGACTATGGCCCAGAGGTTTTTCTGAATCATTGATCATGGATGGCAGGTACCCTGTTTCTCCAACAATACGGCCTCCCCCAATATGAAGCCCCAGCATGTTTTATAGGCATGAAATGAAATTAAGNCCCAGCATGTTTTATAGGCATGAAATGAAATTAAGCCCCTCCCCCCAAATTAAGGCCTATATTAAAACATGCAAAATGGAAGGGAATGGTGGGGGGGCTTGCCGTTAGGAAGTACTTTTGTGGCACACCCGGATATGGTGCTGCCTGCGTTGACCCCGATACGAAGTGCCCCACCAATGCCAAGGTCAACATCCAAGCTGTCACCGCCCACCTGCCTGAAGATGCAAGGGAGGGGTTAAGTCACCCCTGAAAAGATGACCTAGCCATTTTTTCGGGGCTCAAAAAAAGATAAGACCCGGCCTTATTATATGAGAAACACGGTAGTATGTAATAGTCTCTCCTTGAAGCATGTCTTTGTCATGCTTTGTCTTGTCCGGACTTTGTCTATTTGTCAGCAAGACAACTCCCTAGAAGAGAACAAAATAATGATGCAAAGAAATTTTTGCAGAAGAAACTATAGGTTATTATATTTTATAGAGATTTTACAACAGAAAAAATAAAATTCATAGTATTTTATGGTACTATAACTTATTTAATGTTGGTTAAATTGAAATGTATTTCAGCATTTACTAAAAGGGAAGTATTTGGTGTTATATCTGACAGGCACATTTTAAAATGTGCCTGTCAGACATACTATAAATTTTAATTTTAAATTTTTGAAAATCTTACTCTGATGCAAGATATATTTGGACTACAATTCCAGATTTTCTAGTCACCATCGTGAATACAAGCAGGGAGGTTTGAATACTTTCTTGTTCCCCAGGCTGGGAAGGGTATTTTATGAGTGTGCTTTTTTCTTTTGCCATAGGAATCTAAATAAATGTCAGTATCTTTTTTACACATTCCCATAAGATTCTTTTAATATTTAGAAAGAGAATTTACCTTGAGGCTTTTTCTCACCATAGTTTTCACTTCAGCCATCAATGACTGATTAACCAGACCATTTGATATTCTAGGCTTTTTTTATTAGTTATAGGAATTAAGATAATTTATTTGTTTTAACGGTTTAGATTCTTGGCACATAAATTAATGGTGCTTTTAAAATGTCCTGCACTTTACTTAGATTTTGTTCTGATATATTACCACTTACCTTTTTTGAAGTATTCTTTAAATTGGTCTCCTGTTGGTTCTGTATATTTCTTTTTTTATCATTAGCAAATATAACATTCTCATTATGGAGATAATATATCTTAGAAACAAAGAGATGGAACAAATGACAAATGAATGTCCAATCTTTTCTCAATGGAGCAAACACTACTCTGGGAAGCAAGCTGTTTCATTGGTCAATAGTTCTTATTGTCAGGAAATTTCTTCTTAATTCCAAGTAGGATCTCTCTTTAATAAGCTTCTACCCATTGCTTCTTTCATATTCTTAGATGCTTTGGAGAATAGTGACTATCCCTCAATTACTGGATGACTGCTATCATGTCACACCTTAACCATTCATCATGCAATTTAGTCTCCAGATGTCTTCATTGTTCTTCCCTGTATTCTTTCCAGGATCTCAGTATCTTTTTTGTATCATGGTAACCAGAATTGGAGGCAGTATTCCAACCTTAAGTTGAAATATCATTACTACTATCTTCAATTTAGAATTGCTGATCTTAAAATGTTGAGTAATCCATGTCAGTTTCAAATAAAAAATGAATATATAAATTTTAGCATTGTGTTCTCATTGCAATTTCTTTTAACTTTTCAAATATGCCTTTTATTCCTAATCCTCAAAAGATCATTTTTTAGATATGTGGAAATATCGGCTTTTAAAATGCATCTTTATTTATGAACATCGTTTCAGATTGTTTCATATTTCCATATTACTTTTTGTAGCAGCATCTTCTGCTTGAAAAGCTAACTTTGCTTTGTAGATTGAAATAACAAATAAAATTCCTGATAAATGTGTGACAGGTCAAAATAACAGAAAAATAGTTGCAACATTCCTACAAATATGTCTGGCTGTTGTGCTGAAATGATAGCATTATTATTGCAATAAAGATGCTTGTAGTGGTATGTATGGTTTTTGTTGTTTGCTGTTTTTGCTTTTTTTGCTTTTATTTGTTCTGGAAGAATATATGGCTTTTTCATTTTGCTAAAGAAGCAATGAAAATAATATGTCCATTTGCCACATCACGTATGATTCAAGTTACCAAGTATTTCCATTTTACAGAATCATCTTGATTTTATATTTTATTAACAGATAGTTCAGCATATCTGAGCTGCATGAGTTTGGAAACGCTAATTACTGAAATTTCAGTTTCCACATTAGGTAAGTACTTGAGAATGTACCTGCAAAGAGCTGAAATATTTTTGATGTTTCAGATTTTGTTAATTTCTTAAATGAAGTTTGAAGGAATAATTAAATGAATGAATGCATTCCATGACATTCATAGGCATGTCTACAAAAACATTTTGAAGTGTCCACAATCTTGTAACAAATATTTTCCTTAGTAGTTTCGTATTATTTGTTTTATTATGCAACTGATTTTGGTGTTGGAATATCTAGAAATAAATACTGTACATACATCCTACTATGACTGATCAAATTGCCTTGGGTGAGGTTTTGCAATGGACATTATTCCATAGCAGGGTGTTTTGTGCTCAAATAGATTTGTCCACGATAGGATGCAGTTACATTTATTTTTAGAGTGTTGTTTTGTGTGTCTTCACAGAATGATGCAGAATAGTGTTTCCAAATCAATTGGAAATGGATTTTCACAGTTTCACGTGTTGAAATAAGAAAGGCCACCTGGGTAATTTTTAGTCCAAATGTTTTCATGGGGAATTTTTTACCTCTTTATTTAAGAAATTTACAGAATAACTCTAGCATATATGGGAGTGGAGGAGAAAAATGCTACTACTATGTTAGCAAACTGTCTTTGTATGCTGCATATGCTTGGTGAAGTAGAAAACGCATGAAAAAGAAAATAGTTTATATGGTATAATCCAATGCAGTATAGTGTATTATAAAACATAAATGTGTAAAATAGTTTATGTTTACATTTACTAGGGCCAGTAGGCTGGAGACAAATAAGGCACTGAAAGAATAGGAAGATAGATTCTTAAGTAATTAACTGAGAGAGAAAGTAGGAAGGGCAAATTGCAGGTTATATGAACTATATTTGTTGTAATTGTCCTGCTTTTGTTAAATTGAGAGTAAGGACAGAAGTAGACTCAGATAAGAACTGCTATATGTGAAATATGACTAGACTAGTTCTTCTGATAGCCACTTCATCCTAGAAAAGTTATTTGATCCATATAAATGTGCACCAGGATATTTCTGATTCTTTTTTCCCACTTTCCCATATAGGGGCACAGCAAATTGGCGAGCTGAATGCATGGCATACTGCTTTGAGGTCTATTTTTTCAACTCTCACCCATTTCCATAGCTTCAATGGAATTTATTTATATTTATTTATCAACAAATTTTAAATTCAGATGGGAAAGGCTGTTTTATATTAGATTTTCCAGCCACCTTCCGCGGGGAACTTTTAACAAGGAACTTTGCCATTCAGTGGTGAGAAAATAACAAAATAACAAAAACAACAGCGGACACTGTTGCCAAGAGTTTCCTTCAATCTAGCAATTAGAGTACTTGCCATCAAATTCTACCAACTATTATCTGGATTCATTTCTGTTGGGTTTCAGCCATGATTCAATCCATGGTGAGACTTGCAGGTTTTGCTGGTTCTCCTGGATCTGTCAGCAGCATTTGATACCATCAACCAACATATTATTCTGTAATTGGCAGAAAAAAAGAGTCCCTGAGGATTTTACTCTGCTAGTTGTTGCCAACTACAGGAGGCGATACTCAGGGGTGGGATTCTACCAGTTCACACCTATTAGCTAGAACTGCTTGTTAACATTCTAAGCAGTTCAGAGAACCGGTTGTTAGAAGAAATTACTGGCCTAATCCTGTAAGAAGAGGCAGGAAGGAAACATTCTGGTGTTGCTCACAGAAACTGCCTCTCCATTAACCCTTATTACTTTCTTGGCAGGACTAAACTGTTTCAGGAACTTCTGGAGTTTTTTTTTCTTCCTTTGCTGATACTTGGCTTGTGTGGAATCACCATTCCAAGTTACAATGGCACTGAAAAAAGTGACTTATGACCCTTCTTCACACTTATGACTGTTACAGCATCCCCACAGTCACGAGAGGCCATGTGAGGAGATGCGTGCCTCGATGTGAGTGATATTGAGATGGCCACTCCCAGTCAGTCACATGACCACCAAGCCATGCCCACTACCTAAGCCACGCCCACAGAACAGGTTGTTAAAAAAATTGAATCCCACCACTGGCGATACTCAAGTCCATTTCAAGGCCTTTGAGCTAGAGATATCTAAAGACATTTCCATTGTCATGGCCAGCATGGCATCACAGAGCACTATTAGCCTCCTACTGGAATGGTACCTATTTATCTACTCACATTTGCACACTTTCAAACTACTGCAACAGCTGAGGCAAGGATGGGAGCTCACCGTATCACATCGCAGTCAGGCAGGGGTGGGATTCTACCAGTTTGGCCTGGTTCTATTGAACTGGTAGCTCCAAAGAGCAGCTGACACCGAATTGGCTAGTTGCAATGATCTTCCGAGCTTCTGTTTGGCCCACCTGCCCACCCAGGCCCTAGGCTGTCCTTTAGTGCCTGCTTTTTCCTCCTCAGCTGCTTTGCGTGGCACAGCTGAGTGTCGCTCATCAATTGGAGAAGGTGAATGCTTGCTGGAGGCCATAATTTGTCAATAGTGCGTGCAGACACACACACACACACACACACACATTCCCCGAACCAGTTGTTATGCTGGTGGGATCCCACTCCTGCAGTCAGGTCTTGAACCTCAGCTGCCAGATTTCCAGCCAACCCTAATGTCTTAATCACCGTACTGCCCCCCAATTCGCCATGGACCTGGCAGTACTGTTTGAATAATCTGTCCTACTTTATTAAGCAAAGTCTTAAACATGATTTTGAAAATTACAGTGTGTAATTTTATTCCATGTGGTCCTGCAGAAGACTAGAAGTTTTCTAGAACTTTCCATATTATTTGTATATGAAAGAGTTAGGTAGCCACAAAATTAATGAAAAAAAATGTTGATCTTTCAGGGGTAGTATAGCAGTACATTATTACACCAGGCAGGGTACTAGATTAACTAATTTCCAAAGGCCATTTTAATCCTTACATTTTATGAATTTGAAAATCAAGAAAAAAAGTTAATTATCTATAACTTACAAATGAAAAATAACTGTGCCATAATATCTGCTTCGTAAATTTATTCCATTGTAAAACTGATTGACAGTGCAATAATTAAAATCCATCGATGTTTCTCTTTCAGTTTCTCTTTTGCCTAGCATTTTTGAACATTACCTTAAAAAATAGGTCTTATGCTGATACATCTTTTTAAAATTCCAGTGGAATCAAAATCAGAATAGGATTATAATATACAGTTCAATAATCAGTTTTAAAAGAAGGTATATCACAGGAACAGAAGTAAATAAAAGATCTCATATCTACATGGTTAATTTCAGTGAGATGTTAGAATTGCATTCTTCTATATTTGCAACCTATCCACATGCATTAATTATTTTTATTCATGGTATGCTATCCCAAATATGGATAGGATAGAAGTATAACTTTATTGATACAATTGTCTTTCCTTTTTACTTTTTACTCTGCAGGGAAGTAATCAAAATAAATATTGCTTTTCAATCAGTAAGGAAGTCAAGAAAACATGGGATGAGCTCTTTAAGTCTTATAGTATAATACATTTTAATATATCATTTCACATATAGTACTATTCCATTTAAAGTATCTTCACTTGCATAATCACAGCACTAATCTCATAATCTTTATTGAGAATAATAATTGCAATGTCAAGAATAGTGTTTCTGATATCTAACAATAGCTTTTGCAGCTTGTTTCAAATTCATACAGCTTGATTTGGATTGGTGCATTTGCAGATACATTCTTTAAAAGTCATTACTTTACATATTTATATAGTTCTTAATTAGTGCAGTACTAATTTCTTTTATATGTTTGGTGACTGGGTATTTTGATATGTGCATGCATTCATGTATGTGCGTGTGAGAAGAATATACCATTCCAATAATGTTTAGCTGGTTTTTAAGATATTGCCAATCTTTGGCTTACTGCAGTATTCCACACCAGTCTTGCACTATAGTATGGAGTTAAAGCACTCTCAATATGTATATTCATGATTTTCTTAAATTATATTAAATCTGCATGCATGAGAAGCAGACCTCATTTCAAGGTAAAAACAACAGGAATAATTTTTGTACTATGAATAAAATGATACAAACGAGATATGCAAAGAGGAAAAAAATATCTTCTGGGATATTGCTTGTGTTCAAATAAAGAAATTATTTGCCATTTTAAATCAAGCAAATCCTCATTTCATGTCCAATATTCATTCATAAAGCAATAGATGGCAATGTTAAACAGAATATGAATAAATTTTGAACAAGCCATCTTGTTCAAAATTTGAGTACATTGATTCTCTTTTTTTTGGTAAGTTTTATTGATTTTTAAAGACAAACAAAGAAAAACATCCAACTTTCTTCCATAAGTGTACAAGCAGTGTGTCGGTTGGTTTACAATTTTTTTGTGCATCAATTTCATTTTCATGTCTCATTAGATTTTACATTACATAATAACTCATCAATCAAAAATTGAATACCCTAGTATTTATTATTAGTTAATCATTTGACTGTAATTTTGTTCATTCATCTTTGCAAAGAGCAAAAAAAAAAGAAAAAAAAATTCTTCAGGTTCTTCAACACCTTAATCCAATTGAGAGGTCTCAAAATAAAAAAAAGGCATAAAAGTGAACCAAAAGAATTGATCGAAAAACAAAAATCCCAAAGAAGAAAGGAAAAAAAAAAGAAAAATTTTGAGGTTTTTCCCTTTAAAATACAAAGCAAAAATGAAAATATTAAAAAATAAAAGTTTTTTTTAAAAAAGTGAACAGTACAGCTGGTAAGGAGGGGTAGCACAACTTAAAAAAATAAAAAAGACACACTGCACTTTATTTAATTATCCAAGGCTCTTGTTATAACTCTCTTCTCCACAAGCTTCAAGGCCAAGTTTCAATTGTTGATAGAAATCCAGAAGAACACCTGCAATAACACTCTCCCATGTTCTTCCCTCTATCTTATCACGTAGCAATGTCCTTGAAAGGGAGTTTTCAGATCTTTCTTTCTCAGCTTTCTCAGCTTCGTCAAAAACATTTTCAAGCCTCTAGTTGGCAGTGTTACAAAAATTTCTTTACTCTCACTCTCCCCCTCCTTTCCCAGACAGAACGTAATAGAAGTTAAAAGAAAAAAACCCCAAGTATATAAAAATAACTAAAGGGAGCCTCTAACCTAAAATATTGCAAAGTCAAAAAAAGAGAAGAAAAAATTAGATGTAAATAGAAAAAGAACCAGTCCAGTTCGTAAATGCAAAATCACGATAGAAGTCCAGCAATAAGAAAAAAAAGCAAAAAACAAAGCCTTACTTTGACACTTCCATTTAAAACCGCCGCTTATTCAGTTTCTGTCAAAACTTTTACAGATTCTTTCTTTTCCTTAGGGTGTCCTTTAAAGTCCTTTTAAGTCTTAGAATAATAAAAGAAAAATTCTCACCAAACCGACACACTTTCTCTTTCAAGCCTCTTCCGTTCGGAGTTGTCCAACTTCAGCAGTTTTAATGGCTGCCTCTCTGCCACTGGCAAGAAGGGCTTCTGGATCAACCAGGGACTTTGCGGTATCCCTGGGATCTACAGGATGCGCTCTTCACTATCACCGTCTCTTGGTTTAGGTCCGTTTGGACCATCCAGGGGCAAAGATATCGGCTGCAATCTCAGACCTCCGAGATTGCATGCCATATCGTTGCGACGCCAGCTCCGCTGCCCCTGCATTGATTCTCAAAAAGCTCTTTAACTCGGATATTGAGCAGAATTTATGTCAACTTATGCAACTGTAATATTTTTTGTATCACAAATAGTTTTATCATAAATTTATCTGCTTGAAAATAAGAAATACGAAAAAGAGGGAAAGCAAGTGGTGCTTGGAGCTCTTGTCATGGACAGGAACAGAATTAAGCTCAACTTTAACAAGATTAAATGGCTTTGGATTTGTGGTTTTTCCAATGCCATGGATTTTTTTCTGTAGTTCTGAATGGATAGCAGTTCCCACACAGAACTCATGTGCAAATTTGATAATTATTCTTGATAATACAGCAATAAAGGGCTTTGAATTTTTTAAATGTCTGTGTAAAACCTATTCAGTTAAACCTATTTCTTTCTTTTATAATCTGCCTATTAATTTATTTGTTTTGTTTTTATTTGTTTTGAAATTAAGTGATAATTTTGTCACATTGTTACTATTTTATATATTTTATATTTTTCTATCATCTCTCTCTCTTCTATCTGTCTGTCTGTCTGTCTGTCCATCTGTCCATTGACCCATCTATATCTATCCATCATCCAGCCATCCAGCCATCATCTATCTGTTATATATTGTATTATGATTTGAACATTCTTCTGTAAGATATCTCTATATACAGTACATTTTATATTTTACAGTACATGTAACATGAAGCACTAGTTGTAATTGTGCTTGTTACACAAAATATTAGGATATTTAAAAGATTACCAATTGTTGATAAACTTACAGAGTAGTACAGTTGATTAGATTTGCACTGGTAATACAGCTCAGGATATATTAAATGGATTATCCATTAGAACAATGCTTAGCAAAATGTATGTTCTTACAAAACCTGTTAAGGTTTATAATGGCAAATAGTTTGCTTAGATATTTTATTTTTAATATTTAATTGATGCACAATTTAAATATCCTAATATAGCTATAGGAATGAAAGAAATACTGATCTTATTACAAAATGAGAAAAACATATTAGGATATTTCTCTCTATAGATATGTTACTATGAAATTAATCCCAAGGGAGTTTCATATTTTAAATGAAAGTGATCTATTCCATGATGCTATTTAATTTATGCTGATTTAGCTTTGATTATACTGTATAATTTTATACATACTGTCTCTGTTATATGTTTGTTTATCAAATATTATAGTCCTAAATGACTGTTTAATTAACCTATTAAATGCCTTTGTAGGCAAGTAATATAGGCAGCTTAGAAAATGTGAATGCCACTACATTTTCTTTAATTTTCTTTCTATATATTAAAATGAAAACTTATCAAACAATAATGAAAATAATATATGTGAGGGTCTGGAGTAAGGTTGTAACTGAGTTATCTCAAATAACATTGTGCTAGCTGGATTTCTTATTGTTAAGTGTTGTATGTAATTTCATGATGGTAACTCAAAATGACTTGTATTATAAAGAGGAGGAAGGTGATATCCAAGGTCACATTGGAGAAAGTTACCATCTCTGTTCTTATTTTGCAAGAATATTTATTTAATAGCCTTTAGACTATTAAATTATTTTTGTGATTATTTGTTGGCAATTCATTGTATCCTTATGCCAATAAGCTATGTTGCACAATAATACCTAGTTGGTGATATCAAGGTTTTTAAGCTATGTTCTATATAACTTGCTGATAAACATGGTATTAATTCAGAATTGCATAGTTTCTATTCTAGTTTCTAATATAGCTGAAAAGGTGCTTCTGTTATCATGTTAACTGCAGGACCATTTCTCCCTGGTTTGATCTATTTGTCCTATTAGATCTGGCAGGGGAGGCAATCTCTAATACCCTCTGTTAGGGATCATCATATGGTGAAACCCAGAAAGTCTTTTTGTCATGGCACCATTTTCCGAAAAATTAGGTTGCCTGAACCCTATTGGCTTATTATAGAGCCACAAAGACATGTTTCTGTTACTAAGCCTGGCACCTGGAGTACATTATTGAGCCTATACTAAAATCATGTTGATTGTCTTGGTTTTCTCGTGGTTCTTGGATGATCTTCTTCTTCTTCTTCTTCTTCTTCTTCTTCTTCTTCTTCTTCTTCTTCTTCTTCTTCTTCTTCTTCTTCTCCTCCTCCTCTTCCTCCTCCTCCTCCTCCTCCTCCTCCTCCCATATTCATCATCAGGCATTGGCAATCATGTTGATAATTTTTATTTTTATCAACATCCACACAAAAAAGTGCTGCTGAGTTTTCTTTAAACCAGCCCTTAGATATTGAAGTTATGATATTATTCTTCTGTTTGGACCTCATTTGCCTTCAATCTTTCCCTGGAGGGTTAAGTGAAATATGCCGGATTTTTCCAGATATTGTATCACATGCCTGAAATATTCTAACTACACTTTTTAATGGTTTTGATGATTTCCCTTGGCTTTCCCAGGTGGCTTATCACCTCCTCATTTCTGATTTTGTCAACCTAGCTAATATGTAGCAGCTGTCTGTAAATTCACATTTCAAATGCTTGGTTCTTGGATACCTATGTTATTGTTTGATTATGATGTGTTTTTAACTTGCTTTTATTCATTGCTAGCTGCCCAGACCATGTATTTAAGATAGGCAGCTGTATCAATTTAATGCATGAATAAATAAATAATAAATGAATACTTCCCCAAATATCCATTGTGTTAAGCAATTTTATGACAATATGTATGACTTTTCTCTCCTTCCTGTTTTTGAGAAATAGATAAAATTTGGGAAAAGTACTATAGTTGCTAATGGATAATATATTTATTTCCTTTAATTTCAATTTGGTTTTCTTCTAAATTATCAGTATACATAATTGGAATCTTGATACATTACAAAACCTGTCTTCCAGAAACTTCCGTTCACTAATTTTCCATAATCTTGTTTCATTTTTTCAAGAATAAGCAAGTTCTTGTATTACTATGTGATACTTTATTTTGTCCCATGTTACATTCTAAAGGTAGAATAGTGCATGTATTAGTATTTGGCTTGGAGCATCTCATACTGTTTTAGTTCATTTTATTTTAATGTTTTAATGTTTAATTCTGGTTTGTGACTGAAACAAAAAAAATGAAAAATTACACTGAATGATAATACACATTTGTTTGTGTATATACATATACCTACTTTGTGGACTTAGATGCATACTGTTTTGCTTTGAAGACCCAAGTAAGTGCAGGTTCACAATATTTTCTAATGTAAAAACATTTATATATGGAGAATATTAACAATGGTATAAATATGAACTGGGAATAGTACACATGAATATTTTTCTTCTAATTGTTTTCCATCACAATATTGTACCCAAGAATGGCTTTAAGGTGCCTTGCATGCTATCTGTTCTTTAGATTTTGACATCACAATGAACCTAGACACGGTTACATTCAGGGGTGGGATTCTACCAGTTCGGACCAGTTTGGGTGAACCAGTAGTTCTGGTAATTTGGCCTCACCCACCAGCCTCTGCCCTTTCCTGTGCTTTATTAGATAATTAGATTCTAAGCGGGTGCTCACTGAACTGGTTGTTACACCGATTGAATTGCACCACCTTGAAGTGTGTTGTCTATGTGTAGCTTTTTCCAAGGGAGTCTTGTCTTCAGTTATGAGATTGTTTTTTAAGAGGGAGATGAGAGTGATTAATGACTAATGTTTCTGCACTATTGCTATTATTACTCAACTCTGCTCCATTTAAAGAGATGTTGGTATGTTAGACAGATACATCTAGATCAAGCGATATTGGAAAATACATATACTGCAAATTTATTCTTCTTGATAGTAAAATAGATTATACACTAGATGGATATATGATTATTAATGAGTTAGTATATTTCTGATGACATAATGGTACTTCAAATCACAATAGCAATATTGCGGACAAGCATAAAAATCCTCAGTTTAGAACAGGAAAGACATTCATTCTATTGAAACTTTTTTTTCTTAAATGTTATTAATCTCTAAAAGAAATGCCCAGATGAAATACATAGCATGTGAAATACTGGAACAATGCATAATATAATTTGTTGATGGAAAGATAGCACTGAATGAATGATAGCCAGCCAATATTGAGAACTGGAGAAGATATCACTGATGGAATTAACTGTCATTGTAAACAAATGTGGATGACAAACACATTTTGAGACCGTTGTTGCTCTGCTCAGTATCAAGGAATATTCTTTTTTCTGGACTTTTCACAGATAACAACCACAAAAGGGGCTCTAAGTCATTGTGCTAAGCATTTAAACAATGTGGCCGCCTCACTGCTCTGAGCAATGGGTTCCTTTGTAAAGTATCCTTCCAATTTTTTAAAAACTGTCCTAATATTTACCACATGACCATATATGCCCTATTGTTTTTCAGCAATTTTTTTTAATACTACTTCATTGGAGAAATTGAGAAAATTAGCTAAAGTTCCTTGTTTCAGTCTAAGGGTTGATTCCAAGCGTTATAAGGAATAGAATGTTAGTAGAACTCACTGCAGCTTTTGTGACCCACAAACTAATGATTGCATAGAATTTCTTCTGCATAAGCTGCACCCTGATTTTAAAAGCAAGAAATATCTTCCTGTTTCTTTCAATACCCCAAGTGCAAGCCGATTTTCCATAAGTTCCACACCTGGAGATATCAAGTGACATTGATCCTTCATCTCCAATCCCAGAGGATTACAGGAACCATGGTGCAGGTTCCCATATAATCCTCCACAGATGATACAATTTGATAGTGCTGTGAATCATAGACCATGGGTGTCAAACTCGCCACGTCATGTTGCCGTCACATGATATTTCACAACATTTGTGGAGTTGGGGTGGGCATGGCCTGCATGTGATGCATCTGGCCCGTGGGCCACCAGTTTGACATCCTGATATAGACAGTGATTTCATCCACATTCAACTGGGCCCCTAATGCTATGTGTTCTTTCTTTCTGAAAAACTTAACAATCATGTTTCGTCTCATATAACCAAGGAAATAATAAATAGAATAATTAGGAGTGGCTGCCCATTTTCCTCCCAGCAGACTACAGTTTCGAGTGTTTTAACCACTCACTCATTTCCATTGCTTACTATTCTTTCCTGAATCATATTAACCAATGCCATCATAAGGATGTCCAGTGTTAATGAAGCTCTTGTCTCAGCTTATTATTGGCTGATCTGGAAAATTGGCATGGATCATCTCCCAACCGTTAAGATGGACCTCCTCTGTTCCCACCCTAATTTGATCTCCCCAATCTGGAAGAGATGATTACCCAAACTTAATTTTCTCCCATCAATGATAAATATTGGAATTAGGACATCAGTTAGCTCATTGTCCCAAAGGTGTTTTTCAAAAGTCAACTGGACTTCTTTTTCTTGAAAATGTTTCACTTATCCAGGCAACTTCTTCAGTTCTAAGAATCATTGACAGTTACTCAATTATACTCTTAATTCTTAATTTCTCATATATATGGCTTCTTTTATTTTAGGAAAATACATTCTTCTGATCCATCCCTGCAGTAAATAATAGGGATTCTATGTTTTATCATTTTGATTTTAATGCTTAACATATTAACTGTTTTAGCAATTCTGAATGTCCAGAGTTTGAAGTGGGAGAACCATATTGATTTGATTCAGGAAAAAAAAGAATCTCTGGGCATGTTAAAGAGCAACACTTTTATTATGGTGCTGAATCAAGATTAAACCAGATTATAACATAATAAACTACAGGTAATCCTTGATTTACAACAGTTTGCTTAGTGACTGAAGATTATTTTCACACTTATGACTGTTGCAGCATCCCCATGGTCACGTGATTTACATTTGGATGTTTGATAACTGATTCAGTTTATGACAGCTGCAGTGTCCCACTCCTAGTGTCACACAATCCCATTCTGCAACCTTCTGACAAGCAAAGGCATTGGGGAAGGCAGATTCACTGAATAACCAGGTTACCAATTTAATAACTGCAGTGATTCACTTAACAAATGTGGCAAAAAAGGTCGTAAAATTCACTTAACAAATTTTTCACTTAGCAACAGACATTTTGGGTTCAAAAGTTGAGGACTACCTGTCTTTTCTATTCTGGTGCTAGCTAAATATTGCAAGTATACCTGATGTGGGTGGCAAAATATTGTGAATTGAGAATAGTTGAAATATTTTTGGCATTTTCATTTCACCATTCTTGTGAAAAATCTTATATTCTTAAAAATCTTACAAAATCTTAATGAGGTTGAACGTCATTACAGTTGAAGGTCCCATGAAATTTAGGTTTTTGAAAAAAAAAAAAAAGGTTATCTGAGTGCCATGCAGAGANAAAAAAAAAAAAAGGTTATCTGAGTGCCATGCAGAGAAGGGCGGCTGAAGGGTATCATTCTGAAACTATTGTAAAAATCAGAAAAATAATGTAATGCTAATAAATTTAATCAATGCTTTCACCTCAGTAGTGTCTCCTTCCTATTCATAACAATGTAAATTACTAAATATCATAAAAACAATATTTATAATTCAGGGAAAGAAATGTTTGTACCAAGTAAATAAAGAAACAATCGTTAAAGATCAGAACTTTATATTTAGATATGCTTGTAGTATTTTAAATTCTATTCAACAAATGCCAACATTATGATTATTTTTTAAACAGAAAACTTAAGTATCCCTCTGGATGTTTATTTAAGTCCTCTGTATATTTAAAAAGCAGTTTCTGACAAAATCTGCTTTTCTAGAATGTAGGATTATTCTGAAAAAAGATATAATGCAACATAAAGCATGTTTTTTTACTGAATAAAATTATTCCTTTTACCCATGTGAAAACACATATTTTTTCTATCTTTGCCCCTAATTTTATACTAAGAGTATTTCTAGTACTTAACTATGTTGAATATTATTTATTTGTATTTTTAGGAATATTTTATCATGAATTCAGTAGTCTATGAAAATTCCTTAGAAAACTATAATTATGAAATTGATCTAACAATGCTATTTCAATATAGATATTTGATTTCCCATCCTTGTGGATGGAATGTGGATGGGAAAGAGCTATTTAAAATAACAATAACAACAATAATAACAACTTTACCTCATGAATAGCCTGCATTTTAATCATAGCAGACTAGTTTTGTATTTAAATGTTCCTAGTTTGTTGCTGTATATATTGCAAAAAGATATCTTTTCTGATTAGTTACTTTACAAGATTTTCTAGTATTCTTATATAACTTTTTCATCTTTTTTAAAAAACATCCTGTAGTAATTTTATATATAATAATGTATCTTTTTCCTTGCTGTAAATTCATCAACAGGTTACTGAAACTACATTTTCCTACATATAATGCATTGTACCATAATCCATGATATATTTGTTTTAACCTACGTATGATTTACTCCCTCCTAACAGTTTCTTCTAAAAAAAAGCTCTTGATTTTCACATGTAGATTCCTGTGAAATTTTGTTAAAATTAAAAAGTGAAAAGGTCATACCCCACCTCAAAGGGCTATTGTTGTGTGAAAAACAGAAGGATGGAGGAATATTAGCTATCTTCATCTGCTTGAATTATTTATCGAAGTAATAAAGGTGGGATACAAAAAATGAAATCAATAAAAATTTGACTACTTCCCACCTATTCTCTTTGTTGTCAGACCTGCATGATCATCTTATTGTTTTAATATTAGCATAGTTCCCAAAAAGACTGAACATTAGTATTCTTTTATACCATAAAGATATTAACTTTTAGAGTCTTCAGTTTATATTTGAAGAGAACATTTTTCCCAAGAATAAGCCCAATAAACTATTCCCACATATTTCACTTTATTAATATTTAACTTCCAAAGTGTGTATAGAATTTCAGCCTTGGTTTGCCTTAAATATCCATATGTGATCAGAACATACAGAATAAGAATTGCTTTCTACAAGAGATAAATCTCCAAAGCTAGAGATGGTATCAAAACAGGATATTTGTCTTCCACATGGTTCTGCAAACTCATCCTTGACTAATTCTGCACAGTATAATGTAAAAGGCAATTCAAATGGAACTCTTTTTGGTCTATTCTTCAGACTCGTGAAATACAACAGTGATTGCTGAAATAAAATCTAAGTCATATCCGCACAAAATACAAAATCTTGGCTTTTGGACTGATAATCCCAAAGGATAAGGATCCACTCTGTTTTGGATGTGAACTCAAGAGTTCATAACACCTTAATGATCTTTGGTACACAGTATTATTGTTGTAACAATAGTTTTTACAATCTTTTACTTGGGCAACAAGATTGTTGGGAAAATGTTTAAGTAAGTCCTATTAATTTCAACGAAGTAACTCCTATTGATTTTAGTGACCCTTAATGAGAAGTAGATAACTTGCAGTGTTAAGAAATTATGATAAAGACATGAAATGCCAATAAAAATTCTCCTGGGAGCTGCTGGGATGTCAGTGGGTAGTTTTGAGTAGCAAGTGGGTATTGCCCTGAGCAGAAAGCTAGCAATAAATTGTAGATGGCACAAGGACAACATTGATAGAAAGAAACTAATGGAAATTGGGATGGAAGAGAAATGAAACCAAACCAAGTTAAATCGCAAAAAAAGCTTGCAAATTTAGACATCAAGACTATTTTTCTTCTCCTTTTCTCTTTGATTTATTTGTTTCCATCTCTTTGGTTTGTTTCCCAATGGCTGTATTCCCTAATATCATTTGCCTCACTGCTATATACATACTGATCTGTAAACATTCTGTAAGCTACTATACTTTTACTATACTGCTATATACATACTGATCTGTAAACATTCTGTAAACAACTATACTTTTACTATACTGCTATATACCTACTAATCTGTAAGCATTCTGTAAGCTACTATACTTTTACTATACTGCTATATACATATTGATCTGTAAGCTACTATAACTTTACTATATTGCTATAAACATACTGATCTTAAACATTCTGTAAGCTACTATACTTTTATTATACTGCTATATGCATACTGAACTGTAAGCATTCTGTAAGCTACTGTACTTTTACTATACTGCGATATACATACTGATCTGTAAACATTCTGTAAAGGCTAGGTCACACTGGTCGATGGATGCAAAACATATGCAAAAAGGACACAGTGGACGAGCAAAATTTCGGGGATGGCTCCATCCGTTGTTACCCGCTCTCAAAAGTGGTGAAAATTTGCATAAACAGAATGGAAAAGAACGGAAAGGAACTGACGGGGGTAGTATGTAGTGAGGATGGTAAGCGGATGTTTGCAGGAAGCCTAGTGGATGACAGCGGATGGAAGCGGATGACACATCCGCAGGGCTTTCGGGGGAGAATAGCGAAGCGGATGCGTAGCGGAAGAAGCGGATGCGTAGCGGATGACGCAGATGCATCACGGATGCCTATAGGAAGCAAAGTGGATGCATAGCGGATATATAGCGGATGCAAAGCGTTCACTGCGCATGCGGGGAGGATGAATTGCGTCAGCTCCACGGATATAAA
>BHFT01031095.1:0-33623 GCA_004320025.1 Laticauda laticaudata | reverse complement strand
TGACACCATGGCTACGTCGCGCCTTTTCTCTCTGCCCGAACAACCGTCTCGCCCCTCAAGGAGAACTTGAAGCTGGGTTAGACAACCAGGTCCCGCCCGCCTCACCTTCCCTTGTTTACCCGGAGAGCTGACTGCAGGGAGCGAGGTGGGAACCCGCGGTGCCCAAGTTTTCCCCGCGCCTTAGCGCGCAGGCTCGCCTCTTGGGCATGCTCATTAACCGCGAAGAAGCCCCGTGCGCCGAGGAGCCGAGGCTGTGGGAAAGTTACTCGATGGCGTGAGTGATCTTCTGACGAGAAGCCAGGATCGAGCGCGCTGACAGGATCCACTTGGACCACCGCGGCGGTCAGACGGCAACAAAGCGGTCGCCTTCTCCAAGAGGGGAAAGAGAAGTGGCGGATTCCCGGCCCCCTCCCCTCTCCCTTCCCCTCCAAAAAGACACGGTCGGATCCTCGCTCCTCCGCTTCCTCTTTCCAGAGAGGGGAATCGGGTTGGCAGGGACGCCGCTGGGAAGCTGCGGGCACTGACAGGCTCTACCTCGGCCAGCTTGCCAGCCGTCCACGCAGCTTTGGCACCACCCGCGCAACACGGAGATTGCAGCCGGCAATCCAGCTAACAACCACCCTCCTCCTCCTCCTCCCTCCTCTCCGCCCCGAAGAGAAGGAAGCTCGGGGGGGGGGGNNNCTTTTTTTTGGGGGGGGGGGGGTTTAAAAAAAAAAAGAAAAACGAGCAGGCTGCCGTTCTCGCCCTTCCCCTTTGTGCCCATCGAGGCAGCCGTTGGGAAAAGCCGTTGACTGGCTGGCTGACTGAAGCCGAAAAGCCTTTTTGCGAAGGGGAGGCTTCTTCAGACACCGCTTCCCTCAAACCAGGGTCGTCGCCTCACCTCAGCTGTGGAATTGCACGGATTTCTGAGGTGGCGGATGACGACGAAATAACCCGGGAGGGGGGGGCAGCGGCTGGTTTTATGAAATTGGAAAACCACGCCAGCCGAAGCGGCGGCACCTCCTTACTTATTATTATTATTATTATTTTGACTTGTGGTGGCGAAGGAAGGCGAGCCCCCCCCCCCCCAATAAAAGCAGCTTCTCCGGCAGAGGCTGGGGAAGACCGAAAGGTGGCAGCGGGGCCGGAAGTGTGTTTTGGCGGGGGGGCGGGGGAAGGAGGCGGCAAGAGAGAGAGGAAACTCCCGCATCCTTTCCAGCTTCGCAGAGCGACGAGAACTACGCTGCTCCGGCCAGCTGGCACCGGCGATAAAAGGATTAATTGAATTGCTTTGAATTTGGGGCGGGAGGCTTGGGGTGGGGGTGAAGGAAGAGCTCGTTCGCGGCGGCGAAGCGCAGATCGCGGGCGTCGGAGGAAGTTGCAGGGAAATTTAGCGTGCCGTTTTTTGCCCTTCCTTCCACTCAGGAAAACCCTTCCCGCAATCGCACACTTTTCCTTCTCGCCTTCCAGGACTGAGCCACCCCTGGTGAAACAGTGGTCGGCAGCAAGCAGACCCCTTGCCAATGGGGCATCGGCTTCCCGGCAGAAGGATCGGTTCGCCTCCCGCATTCTGCTAGCTGCTGAACTGAGGCAGTCGCGGAGGAGAAGAGACAGCGGCCGGAGGGGTGGGTGGGGTGGGGGAAGGACCAAAAAAAAAAAAAAAAAAGACAAAAAGCGGCCCTCGCCGAATAGGGGGAGCGATTGCGCAATTCTGCCCGGATTGTTTCTCTCCCCTTTTCTTCTCGACCTCTTTCTTACCCCCCCCCCCCGCACCCAAAACAAAAAACAACAACACACAATGTTGTTCAACTCGCAAGGAAACGGAAAGCTGATTCATGGAGCCCCCGAACCTTTCTTCTCCGTATTCCTCTCTTTGGGGGGATCATGTTGCTGCCACCGCTGCTGATTGAGACTTTGTGTTAGCCCCCCCCTTCTCTCCCAGCTTTAGAAAGGAGGGGGGGTTGGGAAAAAAAATCGCTATCTCCTCCTATCGTTCGCCTTTTCCCCCTCTTATTTCGGAAGTGTGCTTTACTGGCTGGCTCCAACCTCGAGAAACATTGATGCCTCGCTCTGGAAATTCATTGTGTGACTTTCTTGGTATTTGCTGAGTTCCAACCCGAGATGCAGTTCTTGAAAGCTTTATGGGCATTAGCAGGAACAGCTATCTGCTGTTTTCTTATATTTGTAATCCACTCCCAGTTCCTTAAAGAAGGTAATTATATCTTGCATGCCTGCATAGACTGGGTTTTGTCCTCCTCCTTTTTTTTTTCCTTTCCTTCCTTTCTCCAAATGCTGACTCCGAGGTTAATATTTTGGAGTGCGTATTTTAGAACGCCCAATATATTCTCATTCCATAATTCTCTCTGTATTGATGACAAACAGAATTTTCTTAAAAAAAAACAAAAAAAAAACTTTGTTTTCTGGCAAAGCTGTCATGGGAAGCTAGGAAGTGCATTTTACGGTTTATTTTGAGTAATGCTGGAATTTGTTAGCAGTTCATGGATGCATTAGCTGAATTTCTTTCTTGGTGGGTGATGCAGTGGGCAGTTGCTCAGTAAACATAGGAGTTATCATATAAGAGTAATATGTTACTCAGAAAAGTAAATAATATGTATATGAACATGTATGTGTGTGAGTGTGTGTTTCTCTGTACATCCCTCCTTTAAAAGCCAATTCAGTCCATTTTCAATAGATGGCACTCATGTTCTATGGTCAGGGCAAGGAGGAGCTCTTGGGCTGAAGGTTTCTTCCTCCTCCTCCTCCTCCTCCTTCCCTTCTAAAATTGGAAAAGGCCTTTCTGCCTAATTTTAGGATTTCTCACTGGAATGTGAAATTATGATATAAGGAAAGGAAAGGTAGCAATTTACAAGCAACGTAAATAATTTCCAAATAATTTAAAACATGCATTATTTGTCACAAGACTTTCATTAATTGAAAACTTTATTAATTGGTTGAGGTCTTTTTCTTCATTTATAATTTTAATTTGTTTTAGAAATACTATGCTATTCATCATTAACTGTGAGCATTCTGCAGTTGTAGAATAAGATGATACTGTATATTATAGAATGGGATATATGTTGGTATCTCTCGCTCTTTCTCATTTTTATAGCCAATGTTTGTTTATACAAACACACATACAAAATAAAGTTTACACCCATCTTTATAAATGATAAATACAGAGTCAGATGACTCATAAGAACTTTAAGTGCATTTTAGAAAAACAGCATCCAAGTTACCATTGTAATGCCTTCATTCTTATTCTACACATGCTGCTCATTCTATTATTGTTTTAAAATTATGTAGCTGATTGGGATGAAATACAATTTTTTATTTGAATTAAACATAGTTTTTAGTTAACATTTTATTTTTAGCTTCAGATGTTTTCAGTGCCTTGCTTTATCTCCCAGAAATGAATTCATTTTAAAAATAACAACAATAACACAATAATATGACAAACATTCTTCATACATTATTTTGTTAAAAAATGTCTCTTATTTCCATAGAAGAACTACAGTATTTAAATCTAATTTAAATATTCATTTTGTCACTTAAAAAGAAATCTGTAAATTTCAAATAGTGGACTATCTTTTACAAATAAAATCCTTTAACTAATCAGGCATATACCTTAAACACTATATGGTGCATCAAATTAGTTTTACAAGAAGAAAAAAAATAAGTTTCAGACTTGAAGAAAATATTTACCTCACTAATATTGTTTTATATTTTACACCATAAGCAGTAAGGAATATTTTTGTGGAAACTGCAATGTTGATTCTAGGTTTCTGATACTACTAACATTTTGTTTGTTAATCTAACAGTTCTGTTAAGGTCATGGTTTAAAATGATGGATGGACTCTAGTAGCATTACAAAGTTGAATAAGTCTGGAATTTCATGTTGAAAGAAAATTTTACCTACCTGCATGTTTGGAACATAGTTCCATAGTTCCTTTCATGGCTTATCCTAAATGAAGGTTCTTTGTAAAAAGAGATGTTGAGGAAACATTTTTGTCTAATTAGAATTCAGACTCTGCCTTTCTTTAGATCAATGCAAATGGGGACATGACATGGCAAAAAGCTTGATTTTTAATACTATGCTATGTTTAGGCCTAAAGTCAATGGTTATTTAAAAACTTTTACCAAACAAAGAGAAATATATAATTAAATGCAGATATTATTAATTAAATGCAGATTCATACTTGTATATGTTTCAAAAAAGAAACAAATCTGATTTTACTATCTTCTGAGATTTAAGTGTACAATATCTCAGTAGCTTACCATGCAGTGAGATTGGATTGCTCAAACTTTCTAAACTATATGATTTCTAAAAAAAAACTGGATACAAAACACGTGTGCAGTGACTGATGAAGTCCTAAGATGCTGTAAAATAAGCTAGTGTGTCAGCTGTTGGTTAAAAATTGTTTTAGGTACAGGTAGATCAATTGATTATGAAAAATCAAGTTCATGTTGAATCTTAACCACATAGGTTTTTCAGGAGGATTTATCCCCATCTTCGGGTATTCCAAAGGTGCTGATTGTCGTCGTCTTCTTTCTTACCAATTTTCCCAGCGTTATAGATTTGTCCAAAGATTTGGGTCTTTGCATGTGTCTGCAATATGTTAATTGAGCCTGGTCATTTCTGCCTTGACCCATCACCTCTCAGTTGATATTATCAGGGATCCTTTTTTCCCTTTCCTGAGCTGCCCGTTGTATTCTCAGGAATCTTCTCCATTACCCAGGTTCAAAAGATGATGCCTTATTTACATCTTTAACTAGTCCAAATTTTGCTCCCATAAACTATAATAGGAACATTGTTGCTTGTAAGATTTTGATTTTTGAAAGTATAGATAAATTCAGCCATCTGATTTAGATAGAGTATACATTTTAATGGACTATAATAGACGGTTAATTTGCTTGTAAAATAAATGTTCAATCAGATTTTATAGAACTGTAGCAAAAGTATAATAATATGGATTCAAAGTAAATTATCTTTGCAGTAAGGGTAAAATAATTTCTTCAGTTGAACTTGCTTGGTGGCTACATGGAAAAAGTTCATACAGATTCTTGGCAACAATATAGAAGCTGTATGCCACTGCATTCTTTCAGTACTTGCTTAGAGAATGTCCATAAAATCAGCGAAACTTGAATTAGTTTTACAGATTGGTTCCATAGATTTCATTGAATGTGCTTAATATTAAGATGGCTAATTTAAGAACCAACCAACCAACCAACCAACCAACCAACTGTGCATATTCTCAGTTAACAATAAAGTAAGATTTTTGATTTAGTTATCATTAATATCTAGAAATGTCAGTATATGCTTTCCAGGAAAGATGCTGATGGAAATGCAATGGTATTTGCCATAGTACTTTCACATATAATAAATTTTCTGTATTGGCTTCCTATGCAAAAACTACATGATTGATTTCAATATATTTGTTTTCTATATTGTAGCATTGTACTTAGCAGAAGTACAAACCATTTCACATTAACATGGGATGATGCTATTCATATTATACTGTAGGTGATAAGAAAACAGATTAGATTTGTCCTGAAATGAGTGGGAAAGTACTGTTTCGACTGTTTCCATGAATATGGGGTTTTTTTTCCTTCCCAAAAATGAAGGAAGGTGCTAACAGGGTGCCATTTTTCCACACTTAGGCTTTTGTGTGGAAACACAGGTCATCCTGTGGCTAATCCATTTCCTTATGTCCAATCTGCCTTTCACTGTTTCAAAAAGATGAATAGAGCTCTGAACCAAGAAAAGGCTATTGTGATATATAATTGCAGTCCCATGCCTGTCTGATCTTCATACAAAGCACTTTAATATATTCAGTTGGTTCCTTTCAATTTCAAAAAGAGTTAAAAATTAAACATTTAGCAATTGCTATTGAAAATTAAAAGTGGACATGGTATATTGAGTAGCCTTTTCTAGTTCAAAGCCTTGTATCATTTCTCTGACATTATCTTCAGCAGAAAGAGAACTAAATAAACATTATAAGGAGCAATTCTTGCTCTGGCAAAATAGTAACACCCTTTTCCCCATGCCCCTTAGCATCTATTTGATAACATGATACCAATGACAAAAACAGTGAAAGAGCAGGAGATAATTTTTTGTATGGCTTCTGAAACATATTAGTTAGAGAATAAGATGAATTATACTGATCCATCCAAAGCACATTTCATTGTATGGCTTACTTGTTTCTTTAGTTTTGATCTCTTTGATTTTAATAAGAATATTTGCCATGTATGCTTCTGATGTTTTATTATGTTACTAGGTTCTCATTTATTAATGGAATGTTGTGCTGCACTACAATGAAATGGTTGTATAAAAGTTAAACATTACAAGAAAATTGCTCTGAAGGCATGCCATACTGTACCAAAGTCATAAGAAAGCTTTGAAATTGTAGGTATTTATCTACCTGCAAGTTGAACTGTAGATAATTATCTCAGTGCAAGTAGGTAACATGTATTTTTTTTTATTTATTGCATTTGCAACTTGTGATATTATTTTGATACATTTTGGTGAATTATCTCATATACTTTTAACAAAGTTGTTAAAATAGCTAAGCCATATAATGATCAGTCCAGTGATGATCAATCTATTGCTGCTTATAATCTTTTGAGAGTTTATGTTATTAGATAGATTGATTGATTGATTAATTGATAGATAGATATAGATATATAGATAAAGATATATACACAGACCATATAGGATAGTCTGGGCAGAACCTCAAGAAAGCCTTATATGGCATAATTATGTAATATATAATAACATAATTATGTAATATGAAAATTTGTAAGAAGATAGGGATAGCAAGCAGACTGTGCTTTCTGGAACTCTTTCCAATCTCTATAAAGTTCAGTCCTGATTGTTAGAGAGGATATTTGATTCAATTCATTTTTTAACTTACTATTTCTTTTGCACAAGATCAAATTCGGTCCCATTGTGTTAAATTTTCAGAGAGTTATGAATAGAGTTCAGAAATGTTTTACCTATTTTCTTTCCAACACATCATTAGGTTAGAAAGAATAAGGAAAATTTCTTTGGAAAAGCAGTGTTGTTGATTGTGTCATTTATTACTTAGTATATATATATAGCAGTACCAACCAAGCACAGATTCATCTAGAAAAGAATAGAAAAGCATGAGGACTGCATGTCATTTTGAATGCCTTCATATGAAATAGTTTCAGAGCCTCTTTTGCTGTCAGTGGATAAGCTCACCTGTCGATCCTTGAAGCATATTAACCATTACACATAGACTATGGTATGCTGCAAGCAGATTAGATATTATACTGAATTGTTATTATTCATTGTTACATGATTTTTTTAAGGTAGATGATTTTTTTTCAAGGCCCATAATTCTGGTGCATAAGCAAGATTGCATGTACTCATTATTGTTAAACAGCTTATCTATACTAATTATTAGAGTTCCATGCCTTCTTGCTTAACTGAAATAAAACCAGTGGGTAGATTTTAAGTAATTCTACAGAAGCTCAAGGGCATATATGAATTAAGGAAAAACTCTTTATCCTACACCATACAAAAGTAGTATTTTGTAAGATGACAAGCTTTTCTGTTTGTTTTTTTTAATCTATTATTTTGAGTCAGTAGTCATGAACATTTCAACGAAACCACCCATTCCTCCTGCCTCCCCAAATGAAGAGGCTATTCCAGAAACCAACTCTGGGGAAGAAGAGGGATGATAATACCAAGGTTAAACACATGAATAAGAAAACTAAAGTATAAAAATAAAACATAATTTTATTTTGTCATTTCCCATGTAAGTCTTGGATGAATGAGGATTGCTAAATATAATTTATGGGATCAAGTTTTGAAAATTGGAAACTAAAACTTATTCCTGCTGTTTAAAAACAGTTGGAAATGTATTAACAGTTTATTTCAACATCCTTCACAGTATAATTGATTGGTAGAATTATGGACTACGTGGTATGCAAATTTTTACAACACTTGAATGCTTGTTAAAATCCTGCTTGTTTTGGAAAATTTGTATAAAATATACTTTTCATATTTTGAACAAACTTCATTTTGCAAAGAAATTTACTTTTAAATTAAGTTATTTGAGTTAACAAAGAATTGCAGGAACATAATAATTTCAGGCAAGGGAAGTAGTTCCTGAAGAACTAGGTTTGGATGAAAAGAATGCTGAACATAAATTATTTTTATTGGTTATCTTTAGCGAATAAATAGAATGAGTAAAAGTAAATATATACATGCAGCATCTTATTCCAGGCAAGTTACAATTTTGTTGGCTGAAATTATTGTCCATCTGGAAATTGACCAGAATATTTTCCCTTAAGATAAAGCTTTTTATCTTAAGGGAAGTGCTTAAGATCTTATCTAGGTACTGGATAACTATATATAGAGGGACATTTTATTATGTTTGGATTATATGCCAGGTGGTTTCACTTCTATAGGTATGCATCCCTTGCTTCCTACACATTAGTATTGATTTAAAATAGAGCAGCTAGACTACTTCCCAAAGACAATTTTTCTCAATAAAATTTACCTAGATTTTATTTGTGTCAGTGGCTTATAACAAATTTATATTCAAGTCCGGCTGGTATGATTAGGTTATTAAAGTGCAATTCCAAAGGAATTTGGAATACTGAGAGAACCTCTCCATGCAGAAAATCTGTTTTTTAAAAAATGGTTGGAATGATTTAAGCCAGTTGTTACATCCCCCCAATTAGCAATTAGCTCACCCTTACAATTGCAATATCCTAGGGTTATGTGATCACCATTTGTGATCACTGACTGCCAGCAGTTTGGCAGTTTGAATCCCACCAGGGTAAAATGAGGACCCAGATTGTTGGGGCAAGAAGACTCTGTAAACCACTTAGAGAGGACTGTAAAGTAAGTATAGTATAATTGCTATTGCTTCTCATCGAAGAAGCTTCTTCATCTGACAGGATAATCCTTCCATTGCCTGCTATCCTGTCAGGGCTGAAGAAGCTTCTTGGATGAGAAGCGAAATGTCTTCAAAAGACAGTTCTCTTGCCTTCTGAAAAAGCACCTTTTGGTGGTTACCATTTGTAATTTTTTCCCCAAGAAGCTCTGTTGCAGAATACTAGAAGATCTCAGGAACTTACAGGAGTATGCTTATTCCACAGCACCTCTTCCATAGCTTGCATGCACTCACGTGGCATTGCAATACCCTACTGCAATTCTCATGCACTCTGCAGTGTGGCAGCAATCCTTACCAGCTGCAGCCAGTTATCTGAAGCCCACACACACTTGTATGGCATCACAGCAACCTCTCCCCAGCCCCGCATGTACTTGTTGCAGTACTGATGCCTCACTTCGTCTTTCCGCCAACATCCTTGTGAGGTGCCTAGGAGTTTGCAACATCCTGCTAGCTTCCCCATTGACTCCCCTTGTGGGAGGCTGACAAAAAGTCACAAATTGCAGTCATACGAGGCTCTCTTCCTTAACGACCCAGGGATTTTGCTTAACCGTGGCACTGGGACCACTGAGATGGCAGTTGCTAAGCAAACTGATCACATGGTGTCATACTGTATGACCCCTTTGCTTAGCAATGGGAATTCCAGGCCCCATTACCCTTGTTAAGCAAGGACTACCTCGAAACCAGGGGAGTCAAACTCGTGTCGCACCATCATGTGACGATACCACTTTTTTCCCCTTTGCTAAAATGGGGGTGAGCATGGTCAGTGTGTGATGCATCCAGCCCCTGGACTGCGAGTTTGACCCCCTTGCTATAGACCCTTCAAAATCATAGTACCTTAGTAGCTTTGTGTTTGATTAAAAAATAAGGGGTGTGTGTGTGTTTTTTCCTATTTCTGTTTTAGGATGAACAGAGCTCTTTCTTTTGCTACTTTAAGTCATCCTTTTTTATATGGAACTGATTGGATATCCTTTTTTATGATTAGGACTTTCTATTGCCTTGTTTAGCTGTCTTATTTAAGGAAAAAAAACATTTTGACTGAATGTAATTCATAATAAAAATGATTCTGCCGAAGAACTATTTGTAATTTGAACGTGATGTGTATAGTAATAAAGAAATCATTACTCAATGGAGTTACACTAACAAGTAATTTGAAAAATGAATTTTGTTTCACGCATAGATGAAATTTATAAGCTAGGAGTTAGATGACGAAGATCAAATTAAAAACATTATTTCTCTACTTGGTGCATTGCTGCCTAATGTGCTTATTCTGCCACTTCCATTTTGATTTAATATCTGTTAAGTTTAATGGGAGTTGTACATATGCGATACTATAGTCCTTTTACCATATTGTATTATCTCAAAAGAACTTATTTTGATACTTGAAAAATGCTATCATATATTTTTTCCACGGGAGCTATTAACTTGGAAGACAAGTTGCAGCAAGGTTAAAATAATATTTAATTTGCTAAAGGATTTTTTGCTTAATTCTGAACAGATTTTTGGACAATTAGTGTTCTGCTATGCAGAGGATATATTAAGATAATCTAAATAATATATCAAGAGTACAACTTTCAGTGGGAGGGATATGTAGAAATTACTTCTTGATCATATCAAACCCTTCCATTGCATACCATTATGGGGTTAGTTTGTATTATTCCACTTTAATAATTCCTATCAGATACTAATAATTATTTGAAGTGATGTTCAGATACATGATTTTTCATGGCAATCCCAAAGGAAACAAGCCTTTAGAGAGATGAACAAACAGAAGAAAGATTTCCAAGCTAAGTAGATGGATAGGAAAAAAAAGTTGCACATTTTTTTTTGGCAAATTAGATTGCAGTACCTTTTGAGTATGGACATTTTTTTTTTCATTCTCCATCATTGGAACTGGAATATCCAAAATCCTTAAAACCACTTTTGAAGAAATACTCTTGGAAGTCTTTAAGTGGCTCTGGAGCATCATGGTGCAGAGAAGGTTTAGCATGATTTGGGGGAAAGTAGAGCATTCAAACATTCTTGGAATAAGGTGTTTCTGAATCAGTGAGTCTTGTACATCAGTAATAAGTAGTGTTGATTATTTTCTTATTTCCCCCTAACTCCATCTCCTTTCTAACCCCTCCCCTCCATTTTCCTTTCCTTTCCTTTCCTTTCCTTTCCTTTCCTTTCCTTTCCTTTCCTTTCCTTTCCTTTCCTTTCCTTTCCTTTTGTGCTTGATCATACGTTTAGGTTCTATGTCTGCCTTAGCCTTATCAGGATCAAGAGAAGAGGTCTATGGGTAGAGGAAACTAAAAAAAAAAGTTGTGTTAAGTCACTCATTCAAACAACCCTGTTGATTAGACTGAGTTCTAAACAGGTAGCCTTTCTACAATATTAAAGTCTGCATTGCAGTATTGTAGGAAATCCACACGCCCAACCAGTTGTCCCAGTTTGCCTATCCAGTCCACCAAGAAAGAAAGAACTGAAAGGGAAAGAACAGCTTTAAAAAATGTCATTTTAAAAATTCTGTTGTCATGGTAACTGCTAAATATGCATTCCTACGTGCCTGTTGCTTGATTTTGGGATTTGTTTGCTTATTGGCACTTACCAAGAGGAAAGTGATGTCAAATTAGAGAAGAAAAATAAAAATATGAAATGGCAAAATTAATATATGCTCTTACATCCTCTGAAATATGAACAAACAACACTTTTTGCAGATATGCCTTATGTAAAGGAGGGGAAAGAAAAGTTGCAGGTCTACTGCACTGTTTTTGGGAACGTTTGATTCTTGCCTATGTGTCCTGGATGTAGGAATGTGTTCTGAGTTACCTGTGTTTGTTTTCTCTCCATCCTATTCCTCTTTGAGCTTGGTTGTACTTGGAAGATTGCATTTTTCTTTTAAGAAATGTAAGCAATAAGCTAGCTTTGAAGGATAGATCTGAGAATTTACCTGGTTAGGGACAGGAAGTCAGAAGTTACAAATTGCTGAGTTAATGAATTATTTTTAGAGTTTTTCTAAAAACTAGATCCTCAGGACCATCAAAATTAAAATCACTCTCCTGAACAAAGAACAAATATCTAAGAAATGTAAGGAAAATCCTGTAAATATCTTCCGGCTTTCAAATTCCACACCACGATCGTAATTTATGCCATCTCTGATTCTGTTGAAGGTGGTATATGGCCTGCTACACTTTGACATTTTATCATTTATTGGACTATATTTAAGATTATTAACTTTTTCAGGAGTTGCATGCATAGGTATCTCCAGAAACATATGACAAAATTTTAACAACTTAACAGAGTTGGAAGGGACCTTGTAGGTCATCTAGTCCAACCCACTTACCCAAGCAGGAGATCCTACACGATTGCTGACAGATGGCAGTCCAGTCTCTTCTTAAAAGTCTCAAGTGATGAAGCTCTCATAACTTCTGAAGGCAACTTCTGTTCCATTGGTTGATTGCTCTCACTGTCATAAAATTTCTGCTTATTTCTTGATTGAATCTCTCCCTGATCAGTTTCCATCCCTTATTTCTTGTCTGGCCTTCAGGTGCTTTGGAAAATAGGTAGACCCCCATTCTCTATGGCAGCCCTTCAACTATTGGAACACTGCTATCATGTCTTCCCTGCTCCTTCTCTTCACAAGATTAGCTGTGCCCAGTGATAATACTGGAGTGCCAATACTGCAGTGCCAATTTAGATATTAGTGGTCAATTTTGCAATGAAAAATACAAAAGGGAGGAGCTTCTTTTATGACATCTTGATAAAATAGTTAGGAAATACATCAATGGCTCTGTGGGGTACTGGCATTGTGTTGTTTTCCATCTATCTTTTATACTATTCTGGCGAAGTAATATCAAATTTAATTCTTTATTTAGGATTCAGGGTCTCTTGTTAGTTTGTCTTTTATCCTATATAACTATCTACCCTAGCCAAGAAAAGCTAGAAAAGAAGGTTGTCTTGAATATTGATTACTAAGGAAATAACTTCCACTTTTGCTGTTGCATTCATTCCTGCAAAAATCAATCAATAATATATAAGAAGTTCATAACAAGTTCCTAAGTTTTCATGTGGTCAGTCTATAAAACTATTACATTACTTTAGATAATATTACATAAAATATTAGATAAGGTTTGTTCTGAATCCTTCCTAGATGTAGTAGTATATTAGTTTCATAGATGTTAAAGACCGAAATAATTTGGAAGTTTATGAATATTTATCTATCGTATTTTAAACTTCTAATTATGATTTAAAAATAACTGAAGAAAGATATTTTTTAAAATTCTAAGCATTATTATAACACAAGGACAGATGGCACTTTATCTTATATTAGAATTAAATCTTAAATGAGCATCTGTCAGTTATTAAAAATTGGGATCAAAAACAAGCTTAGTTACTGATTACAATATGCATCAAAAGACAAATTTTACATATCTACTTACAAATCTGTGTCTTTTGTATACTGCTTAATACCTGCATATTCAAACTGAGGAATTATCTTAACTTTGAATTACCCTATTTACAATTTCTTTAAAAAGGAGCAACTTTTTTAATGTGTACAAAATACAGATACACATGCATATATATTTATAATCCACAGTTGAGAACACAAGATTTAATATGAGTGTCTGTCCTTTGTGTGTGTGTGTGTGTGAGATAGGTGGGGCTGACAGAGTGATTATTCCAGGAAACTATACTGCTTCAGAGGGTTTTACAGCCCTCTCTAAGTGGTTTACAGAGTCACCCTATTGCCCCCCAAAATTTGGGTCCTCATTTTTCCAACCTCGGAAGGATGGAAGCTTGAGTCAACTTTGAGGCAGTGAGAATCAAACTGCCAAACGGCAGGCAGCTGGCAGGCAGCCGGCTAGCAGTAGAAGTAGCCTGCAGCAATACTGCATTCTCACCACTGTGCCACCACGGCTCTTAGGACACATCAAGATGCAATTCGCATTCCATTCCCAGGTCCTCGGCACCCATTCAGCAATGCAGTTAAACACATATGCCTCTTTTAGTGCAGTCTTTTGTTGTTCTAAAGCACACATTTATAATCACCCACTCACATTTGTATTCCCTATTCCCACTCACTTTTATTTTCATTACTACCTCTCCCACCTGAGGCAGCAGCAATGCAGTAGCAGGAAGCTGGCTGGAGAAGAACTAGATCAGTGGTGGCTAACCTTTTTGGGCTTCCGTGCCGAAAGTTGTGCGTGTTCTCGCGTATGCTCGCTTACATGCCAGCACCCATAAGGCAATGCACACAAGCCCCGCACACCCCTTGCACATGGGCGCAAGACCCCAGTGCACCATGTGTCTCTGCGCATGAACGCACGATCCCCCTGTGACCCGCATGCACGCAAAAAACCCCGGGTGCACCCCACATGTCTGCGTATGCGCGCACATCTGTGCCTCCCCATCCCCCACGCATGCATGCCAGGTACCCAACAATTAGCTGTCGGATGTGCGTCAGGCACACATGCTCAGTGGGGCTCTTCCGGGCAACCTCTCTGTCACTTCCGGCATGCATCCCACAGGTTCGCCCTCACAGAGCAAGATCACGGTCCAAAGAGCAGAAAAATGGGGAAAAGTATCAATGGTAGGAAAGGAGGAAGGCTGGATTCTGAATGGAGAGTCAGGACTTGTGACAGAGACAAGGAGCAAAGTAGGCAGAGTTAGGATTTAGGCTGGTTACAGAAGAGGGGATAATGAAGAGTGGAAAGGGAAAAATGCGTGCGTGTACATTTGTAAGTATTACAGAGCCTAGATTCTTGAGTGATACAGTTTATATTATAAATATTAAAAAAAAAATGAATAGGGATCACATGAAATGAGAAGAATAATTTTATAATTAAAATTATAAAAAGTGAAAAAGCTTTTAAAGGACTGGTGACATGATATATTTATGCTGGTATTTAGCCAGAGGAAGGGAGAAATAGCTTATTTGTATATTATTTTCGTATCAAGCTGAACATGTTTAAAACTTTTGTGAGGTATTATTTCACAATTAATTGGACAGTTAATTCCTAGTTGTAGTACAATGGGGTGCCTGATTTTGATGCTATAAATCTCAGGACAGGTTTCCCAGCCATATAATAGGTTGGTACTAGCTTAATTGGGACTAGGAAACACGCATTGAAAGCAGTGACAACTAACTTGACTTAGTGAGTTAGCTTAGCCACAATTATATTAAGTCTTTGCTGATTTTTTTGTGCCTGTATTAAAAACATTCTGATTGATCCACCACAAGAAACACTAAAATATATTTTGTTTTATAAGAATAGTTAGCATGGCAGTCCAGGAGAAGCGCTACATACCACTTCCGCTGCAGAAAAATGGTCAAGCTAAATTATATTTTCCAGGGCAATCAGAGGGTAGATGGGGAGGCTACAAGTCTAATTAATACGTAACATGCAAACATGTATGCATACATGTATATATGTGTGTATGTTATATGTTAAACCAGGGGTGGGATGCTACTGGTTCTGAAGAGCAGCAGACACAGAACCAGTTCTGTGTCTGTGTCTGCTGCTGTTTGACCCACCCGCCTGCCCAGGCTCTTACCTGACCTTTATTTCCTGTTTTTACAACCTCAGCTGCTTTGCATGGCATAGCTGAGGTTGAAAAAGCAGTAAAAAAGGCGTTTTTCAAATGATGTGCACCCACGTGCAGCGCTTATCAGCTGCCCGAGCGGCACAACTTTTGTTGTATTACACGTGCACGTGCATGCAAAGCACGCATGCACGTGCAAAACATAAGAACCAAACCAGTAGTAATACCAGTTAAATCCCACCCCTGTATTAAACATATCTACATAGTAAAAATAACTTGTTTGCTTTTTACAACACACACAAACAAACAACCACAGAACTGAGCCCAGAAGAAATAAAGCAGTAACAACAATAAATTCAGTACCATCCTTGAACACATAATAACAGCAATACGCTTTTGCAGGTTAATTGGTTTGATGTTACTTCCTAATGCTTAGTGCAGTACACGTTTCTGTAAGTGGTAATCTGTCTGCCATATTCATCAAAGAACCAAGCAATACAGTTTTGTATTTGGCAACTAAAAACTATAGCAACACCTGTTAATGTATGTGTATAGTCAAATTTGCAGCTCCCTCAAAATGAAACCATAATATATACTGAATGTAGCCTCTTGTTCTAATTTTCCTATAGCGTAGCAAAATAAAGCAGCAATAAACTTACAGACCAAGTAGTCAAGGAGTGGTTGCTTGTTTACTATTCAAGCAGTTTCTCCATTTCTGAACTTGTGTTTAATTTAGCTGTCTTTCATACTCCTGCTATTCTCCCCTCAACTAATTCAGCCAATGGCAGTAGAGGTGAAATTTTTGCTTTCTGTTTCTACACCAGTATTCTCTGTAGCTCCTGTAAGGCCAACTACAGGACATGGGAACATTTTTGAAACAAAACGTAACAGAAGCCATCATTTTTATTTTTAGGTTGGAAAACAATCTAGAAAACATGATACATTTTATTTTGTGGTTAAGGCACAACTCTGAAGTGACCATTCCAAATGTTGTACATTTTGAGAACAGAATGTTTTTACGTAACTACTACAGTTGCGCAAAACAATTAAAACCATGCGCCAGTAACCATTAACCATTTGTTAATGTCAGGTTTTTTTTGAAGCAGCGGTAGCTTGAAGACTTGTAGACTAGCTGCTTTCACAGATATCTAGGTATACACAGGCAATATTTCCATTGAGACCAATAGCAAAACTGCTGTATATGTACAACGTATCTATTGTTAATTTCCAAGTAAATTATTATTTGAAGTCTAAATTATTATTAGAAATCGTACCAACAGCAGAAACCAATTTTATTTATACTTGTTTGTACTTACAGCTAAGTACAGTAATCACAGGAATGAAAAATAGCACAAGGTAAACCAGTATGAGAAATAAACATTTTACAATATATGTTGATTTTGTCAAAGCACTAATTCTGTAAAGAAAAGTAGTTGTGAGATTATTCAATATTCAATCCATATTCTTTCAGTAGCCATTCATTCTTGACTCTTCTTATTTTATCAGTAATAAAATACTCCTCATTACGTTCAACTAATTTTATGGGGGGGTTTTCTGGCAAACCAAAGTATGCCAAAAACAAAAAGGACAGAAGCATTTTACTTTATTAGAATGACATTCCTATCTCATAATAGATCATTGTCTTTTTCTGAACATCTTAAAAGTTCTCAATTTCTTAATCTTTATTATGCAATCTACCTAGGTATGTTCATCAGCTTGTTCCAGTTATTTGTTTGTTTTTTGAACCAAATCAG
The DNA here is from genome assembly GCA_004320025.1 of Laticauda laticaudata. NCBI lineage: Eukaryota > Metazoa > Chordata > Lepidosauria > Squamata > Elapidae > Laticauda > Laticauda laticaudata. Next base: position 16,441 of record BHFT01031095.1, on the reverse strand, counting down.
TAAATTTGGAAAATTGATATCAGTAATAATCATTTTTTTCTTTTGTTTGATCATAACCAATTCTTGGAAACTGGACAAATTCTTGCAGTTTTCTTGGCAGTTTCTTTTCCAGAAGTGGTTTGCCATTGTCTCTTTCCTAAAGCTGAGAAAAAGTGGCTGGCCCAAATGTATCCAGTTGGATTTGTGCCTAAAGCAAGGCTAGAACTCACTATCTCTTGACTTCTAATCTGATGCCTTAACCACTACATCAAATTGGCTCTAATAATATCACATAAATTACAATTTAGAATCACATGTAGCAACATATATGAAGGAATTTGAGCACATCAAAATACTTCAAAATACTTTAGAAGTTATAAAAAATAAACAGAAGCTTTCACTCCTGTTATCAGAAGAATTATAGTAAAATGGTTGTAGTAGTCAGAACAGTATTCAATTATTTGTTTCCTTATTTGTTTTTTTTTCCTGAGAAGAAAAGAAGTTGTATGTCATACATTATTTTTAAACCACTGGCAGAAAAGTATTATCCAAGAGAGAACAGTCCATAGATTGCTTTGCTAAATTTATTTACAGTTAAGCAGAGCTTCAAAAGAAGACTTCTCAGATCATGCAAACTATTGTAGTATATTCTTAATTTTACATGTTAGCCAAATAATGCATAAGATCATCTGATGCAAATGAGTACTCTATGGGAAAAGATGCTGGATATTCCAACTGGCTTTAGAAAAGGCTGAGGAACATGAGATGTTACTAATGCAATGCTGGATAGCTGAGAAAGCCAAAGTAAATATATAAAAAAAGAAGTCAGTAAATGGTTCATTGATGATAGAAAGGCATTTGATTGCATTGATTATATCAAACTGGAATGTGCTCAAGGAAATGGGAATCCCAGAACATCTTAGAATATTAGGACAAAAAGTAAAGAAGGGAATCCAGCCTAAAATTAAGATGAATTTTTGTTATAGTGAGACCAATTATTCAGTGGAACAGCTTGCCTGTCTAAAAAAGAGCTGTGGTAGTGCAGTGGTTAGAATGCAGTACTGCAAGCTTACTCTGCCGACTGCCAGCAGTTCAATTCTGACCCAGCTCAAGGTTAACTCAGTCTTCCATCTTTCCAAGGTTGGTAAAATGAGGAGCCAAATTGTTGGGAGAAATATGTTGACTCTGTAAACTGCTTAGAGAGGGCTGTAAAGAACTGTAAAGGGATATATAAGCCTAAGTGCTATTTTATTACCTTCAGTAGTTATGGGTTTTCAGGACTGGACAGAGATTTGTCTGTAATAGTATAGAGACTCCTGCTTGAGCAAAGTGGTTGGACTAGACTTTGAAACTCCTTCCAATTCTATTATTCTGTTATTTTGTTATCATTTCATTATTCTGATGAGACACCTATATGCCGATTAGGAAATCACAGTATGGATAGAACATGATGAGACACTGGCTCTAGCTTGGCAAAGTAGTACAAGAAGTCTGTATATTCTATCCTTATTTATTCAGCCTACATGCTGAATATATCCGCAGGGAAGCCAGGTTGATTTTTAAATTGGAGGAAGAAATACAAATAACCTTTGGTTTGCTGATGACAATTTCCTGGTAGCTGAAAATGAAAATGTTATGGAAACTCTAGTAATAAAAGTTAAGGAGCAATGTGAAAAAGTTAGATTAAAATTAAATATAAAGAAGATGGAAAAACTAGCCTTAGAATTGGGAATGAAGATATCAATGTGGGGATAGTTTCTGCCTTTTTGGATCTGTGATCAACAGTAAAAGAACAAGCAGTCCAAAATTACACTGTGAACTAGTGCTTGTTTGAGGAGCCCTGAAGGCCTTGGAAAAGGTATTCAGATGCTGTGATGTGTCTATATAAAGATCATACAAATGTCAGCCATGCTGAGATGGTGTTCAGCAAGTTCTGACCATTTCTGGAGAACCAGTAGTGGAAATTTTGAGCAATTCAGAGAATTGGCAAATACTGACTGGAAATTTTACAGTATCCCTTTCCAGGCCATGCCCACCAAGCCATGCCCACAGAACCAGTAGTAAAAAAAATTGAATCACTGAAGCCCTAGTAGTCAGTGTGTCATGCTAGGAAGTTGGAAGCAGGATAGGATAAGCATTGCTACTTTGAAGTTTTGATATTGGAAATGGAACATTGAATGAATTGATCCAGAGGGACAAATGACCAGACTCAAATTTCCTACTTGTTATGTAAAAACCTAGCTTTCTGGAGAAGGGTCTAATGCTGAAAAAGGTGGAAGGAAAGAGAAGATGACCAGGAACAAGGTGGATGAATAGTAGGAATGGGTGTTAGAAGACCTGAATGACCAAGTTAGACACAAATCACCATGGAGAAAATCTTATCTGTTGTCAATAAGAAACGACACCACCTTGATGGCAGATAACCTCTCAAATCTTGGCAGTAATCAGGTTCTTTAGATACTTAATTCAAGTGATATTCTACTTAAACAGAATGTATGTTGTAATGTATTAAGATGTACTTGTATGGTACATCTTAAATATAACTGTATGCAAGCTTAGAAAACTAATACCAGAATTGGACTTTAAAAAATTGTCATTAACTAAATCCAATGGTCACCAGATGAGGCTGCTTCCTGGCAGTTTTCCACAATCAAAGTCAATGGGAAACTGGCAGGAAGTTTGAAATCTCAGACTGGCAGACAGAAAAAAGACTGATGCTGGGTAAGGGAAGGAAAGAGGGGGTGTGTAGTAGGTGCAGTGTGGTTTAGGGAAGACATGAGTGTAAGTGTGCACAATTGCCAGTCAGGAAAAGTGTGCACAGGTATCGGAGAAATCTCAAGGGACATGTGACCTTCCCTGTTATCTTCCCTTTTGATTTTCTTGGAAGCTGGCAGGAAAAGTTACAAATAGCAATCATATGATCACAGGGTGTTGCAATCAGTTGTAACTAAATTGTAAGTCCAAATTGGATAAACAAACTACTGTAACTTAACATGTTTCACATTTAATTCTTCTATCAATCAGCTCTTTGGGTTCTAATCAAAATAGTAATAGGGACCATTAGTAATGTTTAAGATAGCCATTGTTACCTTTTAACACTGATCACTGGGATCTAAAGAATGGACCTACATTGACTAATCTGGGTTCAGCACAAATATTTTTTCTACCTATAAGGCTGTAACTTAAATTTGTATACTAAATCAATTTTAAGTTATATGCTGAATGTACACAATTAATACTCTTTTTTTAATTATGAGGCTTAAGTCACATCTAATGCCAGACTATAGCTAAGGAAATTAATTAAACTTGATATGATTATTGAATTAATAAAGTTTGATATTTGTTGGAGATCTCAACCCTAAAAAAAACAGTGTTTGAAGAAAAGGTCACAGTTATTAAATGAGAAAATTAACTTGAGTCAGAAATCATTTCTGGATGAGAAAATTCAAAGTTCTTGCCTTTTGAATGAAATCTTTTTCAATACTTTTTAAAATAAGTGTTATTATGCAAAGCAATAGCATTTAGACTTATATACCACTTCCTGGTGCTTTACATCCCTCTCTAAACGATTAATAGAGTCAGCATATTACCCCCAACAATCTGGGTCCTCATTTTACCAACCTCGGAAGGATGGAAGGTTGAGTAAACCTTGAGATGAGAATTGAGCTGCCGAAATGCTGGCAGTTGGCCGTCAGTAGAATTAGCCCGCAATACTGCATTCTAACCACTGTACCACCACAGCTCAGTGTTCGTTGTAAATGTCTTACATCAGGAGTGTAATGTAAGGAGTTCCCAAACTTGGCAACTTTAAGACTTGTGTGATGGGTTTCAGAGACCAGTCACTGTGCAGGGTGCCAAGATGTCTGACTGCCTGGGCAGTGTTTATTATTTTATACCATTTTTACAAGCAAGGAAGAGTAACATAGATACAGCATTTGGATTGAAATATAGATACCACATGGGCGAAACCTCCCAACCACATTGGTACAACCTCCCAACCAATCCTTAAGACTAGTGGTGATGTTAGTAAAATGAGATCATCTATAACCTGGAAAGTCCAGGACCTCCCAACCCAAGATAGAGGATAAGAAAGAGGCCTCCATAGGCATCAGAGACACTGCTAGCATCTAGCACTGTCTGTAGCAGAGGTGTCAAAAACTCCAGGCCCGGGGGCCAGATCCGGCCCGCGGGGTGATTAGATCTGGCCCACAGGCCCACCCTGGAAACGGCAAAAGATTGGCCTGCGATGCCTCTGCCAGCAAAAACAGAACTCGGGTGGGCTGCGCACAGCCCTCTTGAGCTCTGTTTTCATTGGCAGAGGGTTACTTACAGGAGGCCGTTGCAGCCAAAAATGGAGCTCAGGAGCCTGTTTTCTCTGACAGAGGGCTCGGGCCACCACAATCACCCCTGACATGAGTGATGTCGAGCTGACCACGCCCACTCTGGACCTCTGAGGTAAAATACAATCCTGATGCGGCCTTCAATGAAATCGAGTTTGACACCCCTGATCTGTAGGATCTCAGTAGCTACTATACTTGCCGATACTTGTACTATACGAGTCTTAAAGTTGCCAAATTGGGAGATCTCTTTGTTACATATATAGTAAATGCAACATTGTTTGTATGTTTTTTCAATATTTTTTTCTGTCCTGTATTAATAACAGTTTTATACAATGTATAAATTTGGAAAGCATTTCCTTTTAATTAAATATGTGGGGAAAATGCCTGAATTTAGATTTCTGGTAGACGGTTACGGTTTGACCTTTGATAATGCAGTATGTTTCTACAAGACAGTAAGAACAAGATTTTCCATTGAAATGAATATTCGATTGGGACCAGTAGAAAGACAAATATATGCTTTTTAAATAGATGTATCTTAAGCTTGTCCTACTAGCAACATTAAAAGTGGACTGTAGCTCCTTGTCACAAAGATAGAAAAACCTCTCACCACCTTAGGCAAAGTAAGTCCTGAAAATACAAAATGCCTTTACTTTCAAAAGAAAGAGGGAAAATACAACAGCATCTCCTTTCTAGGAAGCAAGTCTATAAAATTAAGAGGCAAGGTAAAACCCAACATCAGTTTTCCTTATCACTTATGCTCTGAGTTTGAGCAAGTCCCATTTTCTGAATTATTGTATTCCAGATATTGAAAGAAAACCAGGCTATCCAAATCACACTTAGCGATAAGAAATAAGGATGTAAAACACTCTTATATATACCCTTTAGATAATCCAGATGGTAGAGATGGAGGGAAAGGTTTTGTTATGAAATTAATATCTGATTGTTAAATAAAATATTTTTGATGGCATGAGTATTAGTTGCACCTGTCTATAATGAAGTAGCAGAGGAATTGGACAAAACCTAATATCTATTAATTATTGCTGATGAATGTTTTTTTTGTTTTCAGAAAGTGTTATCTTGAGAAAACAAAAACAAAAACATAAAATACAAATCAATGTGGTTCTGTAGAGAATATGAGTCATCAGGAAAATGCCAAAGTCTATTCTTAACTAGATTTATCTTATGGTTAGCATAGAAACGATGCTATATTTTCTGTGCATTCTCCCATTGATATTTTTAGAAATATATTTCCTTACATAAAGAATAAGGTAGCACAATGAAAAAAAATGTATTTTTATGAGAGCTGTGCAGCATTTTGGAAATAATTTGAAAAAGGTAGTTCACAGACTTATCTCTGCAGATGCTACATGCTCTGGATATGAAGTAGTTTAATTGAAGGACTGAAGACAAATTATACAATTTCATCCCTGAATGCTATGAAACTTATTTTGGAAAGCTAATCTGAGGTTAGATAATGTATTTTTTCAATTTTGGTGGCAATTAAGTGCTCAGAATAAAGTATTATATTCTATACAGTACATATTTACAGAGAGAAAGCAGAATTATTCAAAGTGATGGGAATGTATCTAGACCAGGGGTTCCCAACCTGGGGTGCAAGACGATATTCCAGGGGGTGCGAGAAAAGTACAGATAAATAATAGGATATTGGCTGTATGTTGGCATTTTTATTTTCTTTTGCAATGGACTAACTTTATTTTCATTTTAGAGTTAAGTATCGTTATTTAGTGGCTGTCACATACATAGCTGAAAAGATTCAATCCTATCATATATTTAATAATTAAATAATTCAATCCTACCATATATTTACCATATATTTCAGGAGGTGCAAGGTTCGAGTGAAATTTCTTTAGGGGTGCGGGGTGAAAAAAAGGTTGGGAATCACTGATCTAGACCTAGCTGGAAGAATTAGGTATTCAGAAATGGGAAAGGTTTGTATCAACTTCTTGTAGAATTTTAATATGAAGTTTTTTCTCTAGGAAAAAAAATGCTTTTCTAATTTTTAAAAATGTTTTTAATTCCTCCCAAATTTGATTTTTTAAATTTTTTTCTGAAAATGAAATTTTATTTTGTTAGTTGGGAAGGACTGTTGCGTTTGTACTTTCTACGCTACAGTACAGTTGAATTCTCTGTGATTGCGGAAAAAAAAAATTATTGGAGCTTGAGTAAATTAGTTTTACAACTGAAGTAATGTTTAGGAGTTACAGACTATCTAACTTCCTAACTGAAAAATCATAACTGTGAATTGATTTGAATTGCACTCATGTATAATCCTAAAATACTTCTTAAGATTCATACAGCTCAAAATGTTAGTTTATGTTTGAAAGTCACCTGTTTTCTGTAATTGGAAATAATTTCTTAAGTATTCACTTGAACATAAAGAATAATTAGCTGTGTGGGTTAATATAAGAATATTATAAAGCTAGTGGAGATTTTTGTTCTAAATTTTGAAAAAAATGTGTTTTTAGTTCCATCTACTATAAATGCATATAAATAAATACAATAATGGAATGGAAAAATTTCAAAAAATATTTTGAATGAATTTAGTCTGAATTGAGGATTGCTTAGCATCTTCTGCCTATTTGTTTTTGTTGCTAAAGCTATGCATACTGATTTCATACATTTGATATCTATAATTTATAAGAGTGGTTCAGATACAATGTTTATTTTTTGACAGTTTCAAACATTCAAACTTGTATAATCTTGTATAATGTCAGGAAATAATGTAGCATATCTTTTCAGATCATATGATTCCATTTAAGAAGATAACTTAATATATATGAAAACCTACCTATATATTAAAATAATTTATTATTTGTGTTTATAACCATAAATGAAGTCTGTCTTTTCATTTTTCATTACTTTGAGCTAAAAAAACTGGATGAAAACAGGAATAGCTTGAATTATCCTGTAATATAGAAAACAGTATTATTTTGAGGTTATTTTTTATGTTAAACAATGTTACACATTTTCTAGATGTGTTCTAAGGTTTTGGTCTTGGGGAGGTATAGATGAAGATACAGAAGTTTTATTTTTAGAAATATGATTTCTAGATTTGTTTTTTTATTCAAGAATGATCATTTGAGTATTAATTGGTAAAACATGTTATCTTTAATTTTCTTTATGTTGGGCATAATATCTTTGTGACTCAATGGTCACAAAATTAAAGATGATTTATTTATTTAAATAAATGTATTTATTTAAATCATTCTTTTAGATACAAATTTTATTGCAGTTTTATATTTATTCTGAGAGCGATTCTTATATTCAACATAAAGTATTTATATATTTCAAGTAACAAAACAAGCAGCAGTTTAAAAAAGAAATTGCATTGTTAGCCTAACAATTACACAAATGTTTCTGTTGAGCTGCCAAACTAAATGAATGAATCATTATCCTGTTTTCTGCTTCCAAGCTGAAATAACTCTCTGTCAGACCAAATAAAGGCAATCTGTAAACACACATGTATATGCATATACATGTACACACATATGTACCCACATACCACATGGATGGAGACACACTGTCCCAACAATTTGCTGGTTACAGCTTAATACTGTATGTAGAAGAAACGAGTTTATTTATTGTAAGAACCAGTCACCCAGAAAGAAACAGTGAAAACAGCTGATTTGGACTTATTTAAGGCTGTTCTTATTCTCATAGCAGCCTACTTCCTGAATATCACACATGCAGAGATGTGTATTCAGAATACATTTTTCACACCTTTGTTACCTTGAGTTTTATACAGCCTATACATCTATATCTATTTGTGTCATATAAAAAGCAGGATAAAACATTTTTTCCAAATGGAAATATTCAAATAAAACAAAAACAAAAATATATATTACAATATTTCCACTTCTAAAGATTTTTAAAAAAATTTTTTTTAAGAAAAGGAGCAGTAATTACATTCTACTTTACAAGTCCATTCCAATATCCAAAAGTATTATTTAGTAATGATATTCCTACCACAGCTAGTCCTCATATTACGACCACAATTGAGCCCCAAATTTATGTTGCTAAGTGAAACATTTGTTAAGTAAGTTTGTCCCATTTTACAACTTTTCTTGCCACATTTGTTAAGTGAATCACTGCAATTGTTAAATTAGTAACACAGTTGTTAAGTGAATTTGGTTTCCCCATTGACTTCACTTGTCAGAATGTCACAAAAGGTGATCATGTGATCCTGGGACACTGCAACTTCGTATATGTGAATCAGTAGTCAAGCATTCAAATGTAAATCACGTGACTGGGGGTGCTGCAACGGTCATAAGTATGAAAAATGGTCATAAGTCACTTTTATTTCAGTGCCTTTGTAACTTTAAACTGTCACTAAGTGAACTGTTGTAAGTCAAGGACTACCTGTACTATGTTTCTGCAATTAATTATAAACAGGCAGTCATTGCCGAGATTGCTATTCTGAAGGATACAAGTTGATATGTCTGCAATAGAATAACAGTTGGAAGGGACCTTGAGAGTCTTCTAGTCCAACCCCCTGCTCAAACAGGAGACTCGATACCAGGGGTGTCAAACTCAAGGCCTGCGGGGTGCTTAGATCTGGCCCGCGAGGCTACCCTGGAAACAGTGAAGGACCAGCCTGCAATGTTTCTGCTAGTGAAAAAGAAGCTTGGGAGAGCTGTGTGTGGCCCTCCGGGCTCCGTTTTCACTGGCAGAGGGATAGCAAAACAAACTAGAAACAGAACAAAAGCAGAAATGTTTCCTCTTGCATTTGAGCATCCAAGAAGGGACAGGAAAAGAGAAAGGGAAATAGAAAAGGCAAAGAAAAAGAAGTAAAGATGGGAAGAGAGTAAGGAAGGAGAAAGAAGGAAAGAGGGGAAGGAAGAAGAAAGGAGAATGAAGAGGGAAGAAAAAAGGAAGGAAGGACATTATAATGAGAGGGGGGAGGGTCTGAGGGAAGTCCTGCTTTAGCATTTGGCCACCACAGGTGCCCCCAACACGAGTGATGCCAAGTGGCCATGCCCAACCAGGCCACCTCCCCACTATGGTGAAACACAACCCTGCTCTGTACTATTTTAGACAAATGGATGACTAGTTTCTTCTTAAAAACCTCCGGTGACAGAGTACCCACGATTTCTGAAGGCCTGCATGTTCCTCTCTTGCCTTATCTTCCCATCTTTGGTGCTAAAATTTTGCTTAGTTTAAACTACAATTCCCCACTGCATTGTAAATAGGAACTCTGATGACAGTTAACCAACAAGAAGTCACTTTGTTTATCAGCCTCTGCACAGTTATTGACTCACCACGAGATGTTTTTGGTTGACGTTCAATCTTCAGTAACCTGACATTAATTTGATGTTTTCTATTTCAGGCTTAAAGGGCAGCTTTTGTTTAAAGAGGCCAGAATTATGGTGCTGAACTAGTATCAAGGGGAGCAGAAGTGCATGCAAATGATGTTGATCCCCGACTTGTTAAAATAAATATTTGTATTTGCAAGAGTCTGTGGAAATGTAACTTAAAAAAGAGTTTGAATAGTTTGAAATGAGGGAGAAGCTGTAAGTTAGACATAAGAAAGTGAATAGAATTCTTTATTGGCCAAGTGTGATTGGACACAGAAGGAATTTGTCTTGATGCAAATACTCTCAGTGTACATTATCAGGATCCAAGATGGCGCTGACGATGGCTGCCTCGGTGAAATGCTCTCTAATGGTTTTTTAATACTTTATTATTTTCTGCAATTCACGACAGATACTCATGAGACCATAAGAAAGTGTTATAGTTTTAAACACTTTTTCTTTCTCTCTCCTTTTCTTTCTTTCTCCCTCCCCCTTCTTCTCTCCCTTCCTTCCTTCCTTCCTTCCTTCCTTCCTTCCATCCTTCCTTCATTATTTTTACGAATAACTGGAAGCAGAGAATACACACAATCTTTGTTTTTCTCCTATTTTCCCCACAACAACAATCCTGTGAGGTGGATTGGACTTAAAGAGAATGCGTGGCCCAAAGTCACTCAGCTGCCTTTCAAGGTGGGAATTGAACTCATGGTTTCCCGCTTTCTAGCCTGCTGCCACTGGACAAAACTGGATATAGACAATGCATAAATCCATTTATGCTAATAAACTACTATCCTAGGCCAATCATTATTCTGTGCTGGAAGGATGTTATATAAGTCTATTTTGCAATGCACATTTTTTCAAATTAAAATTGTTTATTATTGTCTGAATTAATAACATGCTTATAGAGAATATTATTTGGGTGTCATGCCTCCAAGGTATGCTGGAGCCGTGACACCATGCGTTGTGCCATGTCAGACTATGCTATCGCGAGGGGAAAGTCCTGTTAACTACCCAACCCGGGGCTTCGACTGTTCGATGGAGATAATGAGCCTTGCTGACGTCACACGCTGAGCTGTTACAGCCTGCGGGCGGTTGTAGACAAAGTGATTAGGATGCTGCCTGCTGAACTAACGATCTAGAAAGGGGTGGAGAGTACTTCATAGGTGTAAATACAATGATGGTATATGTTAGTTTGTACAAGTATAGTAAATAGGGGTAAACAATTAATGACTAAAAGCAGGATGTTACATGGTGATCAGATGTGATGCAGTAACGCTCACCGGATGGTGGATAAACTCATTAAGTTGTTAACTGTTGTATAAATACAGCTCTGGCTGCGAGGTGCCAGAGGAATTTTAATTCCTTTTGGTTACTTCTTGTTACCTGAATCTGGAGCATTGTATAGACGAATAAAGACTCATTTGATCATTACCTTGAGATCCTTTTTCCCTTCCTGTCTGGAATTCGGCGAAACAGCTGAGATTGGGTTTGGGGGTTTTTGTTTCTTTTTGCACTAAATACATATATGTGTAAGTCTTCAGAAATTAAAACAAATCCTTGTTCATTACAATAAACAAAAAAGCTTGAAGTTATTAACAATTCCTAGCTTCTTTCTTGGTTTGGATTCACATATTTTGATAAGCCAAAAAGAATCAGCTTATTTGTTCATCACTAGGTTTGAATTAAGTATTGTAGTTTAAAATAACATTGTAAATTGAAATAAAATTCACAACATACTATAGCCTGAAGAACCTTGCATTACTTCTATTTCTGGGCACTGCTTACATCAAACATCTGTTTTGTGGTCTTATCTTAAATATGTTAACTGAGTTTAATCAACTTGCCTTTAGACAACTATTAATCATCAAATACGGTAACTAAATCATTGCTGATTTGCATTTTTGTATTTCCTGTTTCACACTGTTAGACTGAGAGTCCTTTTCTCTATGCCTGGTAGCCTCATCTAATGTCTGAGGATATAGGTTTTGGTTGTAAAAAGTAATTTTTCCCTTTCATCAGTATTTTTGATCTCTGAGCTTGGCCATAATATTAAATTTGCCTCTGGTTTCTAACGATATACAGTTTGTTATCAATGTTAATATACATTAATACTGTTAATACAGTTAAATAACCTGCCTTTTTGAGAAGTATGGCAGCCGGAAGTTGTTGTTGTGACAGGACAATTGGCAGTTAGAGAAGACCAGACTTCTGGCAGCTGGAGACAAGATATACTGTGGTGGACAGTAAGAGCAGCAGAGTAGACAAAGGTGGGACTACTAGATTCACCTGAACCTTGTGGCTAACTAGCCATAGATAGATTCCTGCTTATATCATTCTGGAGAACAAATTTCCGAAGGTTATTTATTGGATTGATCTATTTGACCATCTATGGCAGGGGTGTCAAACTCAATTTCATTGAGGGACACGTGGGTTTGTTTGATTTCAGGGGGCCAGTGGAGTGGTGTGGCCATGTGAGCATGGCCAAATCAATGTCACTCATGCCTAGGGCACCTGTGATGCTCCAGGCAGTCCCCCAGGCTCCATTTTCAGCTGGGTTGGCCTCCTACAGTGCTCTACCAGCAAAAGTGGATGTTTCCCCAAGCACCATTTTTTATGGCAGAGGGCTGCAGGAGGCCGTCCCAGCCAAAAACAGATCCGGGGGGGTGCACATAGCCCCCCTGAGCTCCATTTGCACTGAGGCACCATGGGCCAGACCTTCATTGTTTCCAGGACAGCGCGGGGCCAGATATAAGTTTCCTCAGTCTGTGTTGATTTGGGGAGCCATGTCATCTGCTGGTGTTGGTCCACTGTGCTTCATTAAGTCCAAGGTCAACACAGCCATTTACCAGGAGATTTTGGAGCACTTCATGCTTCCTTCCACAGACGAGCTTTNCTGTCTACCAGGAGATTTTGGAGCACTTCATGCTTCCTTCCACAGACGAGCTTTATGGGGATGCTGACTTCATTTTTCAGCAGGATTTGGCACCTGCCCACACTGCCAAAAGCACCAAAACCTGGTTCAATGACCATGGGATTACTGGGTTTGATTGGCCAGCAAACTCGCCTGATCTGAACCCCATAGAGAATATATGGGGCATTGCCAAGAGAAAGATGAGAGACATGAGACCGAACAATGCAGAAGAGCTGAAGGACGCTATTGAAGCATCATGGTCTTCCATAACACCTCACCAGTGCCACAGGCTGATAGCTTCCATGCCACGCTGCATTGAGGCAGTAATTACTACAAAAGGGGCCCAAACCAAGTACATATGCATTCTTATACTTTTCAGAGGTCCGATATTTAACTGTAAGCCATAATCATCACAATTATAACAAATCACAGCTTGAACTATCTTGCTTTGCATATAACGGGTCTATCTCATATCTTAGTTTTACCTTTTAAGTTGCATTACTGAAATAAATGAATTTTTGCACGATACTCTAATTTTTCGAGTTTCACCTGTGTAGATCAGATGTTAACATATATTCTGACCTGATCTTTTCTGAAAACAGAGTATAGTGTTCTCTGTAGTATGAACAAATATTAATATCAATAGTTTCTTAGGCTTGTCTTACCATTATTCTAAGTGAGAAGCCCTTGATAAATTTCCAGAGGATCCTAGATTTTGTTAATGCATAATTTGTTCAAGCTATATTTAGTATGTTTTTGAAAGCCATGTTTTATTTCAATCTGAACTTATAAAGTTTACTCAAAGAATTTCTATGGCCCAGGGTAAAAGTATGGAAATCAGAGCCTTCATGCCAATTTCATTAGAATTTGCATTAATATCAGTAATGTTTGGGGAATTTTGGATGTTCTACTTGCTCACCCCATTTTACATTCTGCTGGTTAGCTTAGGTTTTCAGAGTCATCTATCTCTAGGTTTCTGATAACACGGTTGCTTGGTAGGAAATGTTTGCTCTTATAATTCCTTGCATATTCCAAATCATGTCTAATGTTCAGAATGTGAGAGGAATGAATGACTGGTTTTTATTTTGCTTATCCTGATATGTAGTGTTGACAATCTTACCTACATTACACACACAGTAAAAAAAAAAAAAGTAAGAGATTAAAAAAATATTGCCATTCTTTCCACAAGATTGAGGCCATCTTACTGAAATTACAAACAACATTTAATTTGTTGGGCACTATAGCTACCACACTCCTTTGTTATTATCTAAGTGCTATTTTGCTGTTTTGGGGAGCAGTCTTTAGGAAACCCTCTTGACCAGGGGTATCAAACTGGATTTTATTGAGGGTCACATGAGGGTTCTGTTTTAACTCAGAGGACTGGGGTGGGTGTGGCCATGGTGGACATGGCCAGCTTGACATCACTCATGTCAGGGGCACCTGTGGTGGCCAAATACTAAGGCAGGACTTCCCTCAGACCCTCCCTCACTCTCATTATAATCTTCCTTCCTTCTTTTTCTTTTTTTCCTTCCTTTTTCCTTTTTCTTTCTTCTTCCTTTCCCTCTTTCTTTATTTTTCCTTCCTTTCTCTTTTCCCATTTTCCCTTCTTTTTCTTTGTCTTTCCTCTTTCCCTTTCTGGTCCCTTCTTGCATGCTCAAATACAAAAGGGGAAATCTTATACCTTTTGTTTTGTTTTTAGTTTGTTTTGCTAGGCCTCTGCCAGCAGAAACGGGCACACATGCCATCCCCAGCTCCATTTTTGCTGGCAGAAGCACCTTTGCTGTTTCCAGGCCAGCCCATGGGGCTTGAGTTTGACACCCCTACCCTAGACTTTATGATCAGAATTAGATAGAGAAATTGACCTGCTTGACCTGAAATTCATACATTACTAAGTGACATGTAGGAGTTCCAGGCCTATATTCTTGTCCATTATATCCTCAGTAACATATGTATGGTTTAATGTGCCAGTGATAATTGTTGTAGGAATTGGGCAGTTTTACATAGGAAGGAAGATTGGCTAATGCCACATTTTTCATAAGAAAGATTATAAGAGCAAATTTTGCTGTGTCACTGGAGCCAAATATCATTTTTGCATTTTTTTTTCTCCCTGATAACCAGTGCCTATGGGGAAGGGCCTTGTCGTGGCGGCACTGCTTGTACTAACGCTTCCCCCTTTTTATGGTGTTATATTTACTATATTTATATATTAATCAAATTTATACAGTCACCCGTATCACCAGAGGCAACTCTATGTGGTACACAACAATGTCACAAAATATGTCACTTGTCGGCACTTCGGTTCAAAAAATGGAACTTCAGCTGAATTGCTGATCATAAATTAAGTCTTTCTTCCCTATCTTTGTTTTGATTCTTCTGAGTCTCACTTGATTGCACACAGAAAAAATAAACCAAAAGGAAAAGTTGTGGTTGTATGAAACATATTTGTTTTCCACTATTAAGTAAAAATATTAGTAGTTAATGACACTATATGGATGTCATAGCTCTGACAACTGAGACAATGAATCAGGAGATTTATCATATTATTGTGATTTGCTTTCTAATCTACCAAGCCCTGTATATATAATCTTTTGTCAACTGCATTGTTGTACTTTTAGCTATTTTTCCATTTGATTGCTATTAGTTTTATATCTATCATTTTTTTGCTTTTATTACTTTATCGTAATCTATCCTGACAGTTTTATTGAAAGGGAGCATGAACATTCATGTTTTAAATAACTCATTTAATTCTCCACAATAACATGTCCAAATTATCAGTGTTTTTCCTACATCAAGAGGCTAGATGTTAAAATTCAGGCTATATGAAAACAGTAGCAGTGATGGTGGCAGTAAAGATGATGTGGATGATTTATCCAAAATAACAAAACTGTATTTATATAACATGTATTCTGCTGACAAGAAACACAGAAAGGACTTGGTAGAAATTTTGCAGATATATATGACAATGATTTCAAAGAGAATGGTTGTATTTCTTGTTTATTTCCAACTTATGTTTAGTGAGAATTATTATTGTATCATAAAAAGTAAATCAAATAATCTGCAAAGAGGTAACTATTAATCATTTAGAGGAGAAAGAGAGAGATTTCTGAAATCTTAAACCAGGGGTCTCCAAATTTGACGGCTTTAAGACTTGTGGACTTCAGCTCCCAGAATTCCTCCTCCAGCCATGGAATTCTGGGAGTTGAAGTCCACAAGTCTTAAACTTGCCAAGTTTGAAGACCCTTGTCTTAAACACTAAATTTATTATTGCATATATTTTCATGGATCTTACCCTCATCATCTGATGAATTCAATAAATATCTATGAGAGAGATTTTATAACTTACAATTTGGGATGGTTGATGAGATTTGGGAATGCTCTATTTTTACAAAAAGGCATTTTTGTCTTCTGAAAAGAGAAACCATCATTTCATTTAAGGCTAACTATCTGCAGCCTCCCTCCCCTCCCGAAAGCAACAACATAAGTAATAATTCATCAATTAGCTTGACTGAAATAAGGCCATCTTCTTTATAACATTTTTTTATTTTTGTTTTTTACATATATCTTCACGTGAGCAACGTGATTCCAGATTACAATATTTATACATAATTATACTTACATTTTCAACTGTCTTATTTAATATCACATCAAATTATTATCCACTCCACTAATCTTCAAATACATTTCCATTTCATATTTTAATTCATTAATTCAATATCAAAATCATTTCCTCACGTATCTTTGTAACATTTTTAAAGTTCCCTTTAAAACAGAATTATTCTGTTTTAAATTAAAATGCATCAAGAGCATAAATAAAACATATAGAATATAATAATAATAATAATAATAATAATAATAATAATAATAATAATAATAATAATAATAATAATACTTTATTTGCGGTC
>BHFT01031091.1:135598-149563 GCA_004320025.1 Laticauda laticaudata | reverse complement strand
AAAAAAATAAATCCAATATATACTCCAGCAAAAATAGAAAAAAAAAAAACCAAAAAAAGAAAGGTACCAGCTGTAATTTATAAATTCATGTCACTAAGTAAAGCTAAATCTCAGTGTAACATAATCAGTCCAGAAAGCTAGAGTCAAAAGCATATATCTTGTTTCAAGGTCACAGTGTTCTTTTTTTCTCTTAATCTTATTCAACTTTCCAATTGGATGCCAGCTATTGAGACAACACCTGTTTTCAGTGCTGACTTAATATCTTTCTCCACTTCTCTGTAGTCAGAATAACTTTACAGTCTTTTGTTTTTAAGAAAAAGATTTTCCCTGTGACCTCCAGATGGCAGTATTGCTTAGCTTTCCTTCTGTATCTCGATACTGGAAGCAGTGAAAGTTAAAAAAAAGAATTGAGAAAAAAGTACTTCAAATATTTAAATTAAAAAAGGAAATAGGTTTAATTTCTTCTTATTTTTAAATTCAATCCAGTCCAGTTATTTAAACAAAGAAGCAAGACAAAGTAATCCTTTTTTCCCCCCAAAGAATAAAAATCCAAATAAATTTGACAGTTCCTTGCTGTTCGCCGCTATCTTTAACTTTTCTGTCTTCTGTCTTTCTTTAATATTTTTTTAATTTGGTGTACCCCTTTATTATTTATTTTTTAAACTAAAAATTTCTCACCCAAACCGACACACCACCTTTTTTCTTTCTTTCTTTCTTTTCCTCTTCCATTCCGAGGCTGGCACAGCTTCTTAGTGGCTCATGATAAATGGCCGCTTCCCATTGCTGCTGGACTGTAGAGCTTCCTGGGACTTTCCGATGTCCCTGGGATAGACAGGATGTGCTCCTTCCACTTGCCATCTCACCAGGATGATTCAGATCCACTAGGGTTGTCTAGCTGCGGGGGTATCAGCAGCTTTCTCAGAGCCCCCCCAAAAACATCTTTTCACTGCCGCTCAAGCCCCGCTCTCCCCCAATATTTTGATTCTTGACAATGATTGTCAAAGGGAAAACCAGCATGGGTGACTAACAAGATGGGAACCTTCCACTTGGTTTCTTACTGTTTCTAATAATGTCATCATCAGGATGAAACTACAAGCATCTGGGCATTTTGGAGTTGGGCGAAGCATGGACAAAATAAAAACGTGACTGGTAAAAAATACATCTGAAGACTGAGAAAAGTGCTCAAGAACAGTGGACATGAACAGTGGAAACACATTAGGGCCACATCTGAGATATGATACACTGCTGGGATTATTCACTGAACAGAACCTAAACCAAAACAAAAAACACGATGACCATTCACTATGCATTACATCTCAGAGAGTGATAGGGGTAGATTATTCCAGCCCCATAGAAACAGAGGCAGAAGTGCCCTTCACATCAAACAAACTAGAGGAGGAGGAGGAGAAGAAGAAGAAGGAAAAAAGTGTGTGTTGGATAACTGCAAAAGATAGCCAAGTACTTTAAGCACTGATGTAA
Organism: Laticauda laticaudata; assembly: GCA_004320025.1. NCBI lineage: Eukaryota > Metazoa > Chordata > Lepidosauria > Squamata > Elapidae > Laticauda > Laticauda laticaudata. The sequence continues at coordinate 148,084 of BHFT01031091.1, read as the reverse complement.
GTTAAAAGTTGGAACTTACTGAATGTGCAGGAAACTTGAATATCAAAACAATGTCATCAAAACTTGAACAGAATACTAGCAAGTAAAAGCATTACATGATCAATTTCAACAAAAGGTTGGAGGGAAATTGATAAAGATAAAATCTGGAAATGGTTCACAACTGGAACACTAAAAAAATGAAGGCTTGATTTTGGCTGCAAGTGATTCAAACCAATCTAATTAAGGTCAGAACTGAAAAATCATCTAATGATTCAAAGCACACATCATGCAAAGCAGCAGAAAAAAATGTAGGTTGTAATTTCTGCTGGTGCAAAATGATCACACAAACTGATTATAAAGAATGACGTAACACAAGTCACCAAAATGACTCACTGGAATATTTACAATGTCATATGCCAGTAATAAAAATTGATGGGAATGTAGGGTTGAAAAACCAGTCCAAAATTAGCAGATTAAAATATTGTGGGATTTCCGAACACAAACTGATTGGCTCATAACACCCCAGGATTACTGTGATTGAAAAACCGGAAAGTGTGGATAATTGATGTGGCAACCTCAGGGGGCCATGGAAGTGGAGCAGGAGGGGAAATCAAAGTGGAGCATTTGTGGCATCAAGCACCACTTGATGGTCCTGTGGTCATCAGCATATTGAGCCCCATACCAAAAACTCTTGGACAGCACTTAAAAAACCTGGGCATTGACAAAACGTCCATCTGTCAATTGCAAAAGGGCCCCCGCCTGCTTGGATCCACACAGACCTCCCCAATCCGTTGAGACATCCCATGTTTTTGGAAGGAACTTGGTGCAAATGAAGGCCAGCTAAAGAATCATGGGCAGCTGTGATTAATAATAACCGGCTGCTGTTCAACTCCCAATGAATCTGGGTGGCCAGTCAATACAAGGGAGTTCCCGGGAAACCAGTAAAAATGAGCAAAGATGGACGGTGCCAAAGGAAAGAAGCAGCTCTCTCTCACACAAAGGGTCTGGACAAGAGCCAGCTCTTCCCCCTGCTCTTCAAAAGGACTACATGTGATACACACCGCCCTATCTATGTGCAAACACTACACATGTGCACACAGGGGGGAGGGGGTGTACAGGGAAACCAGAGCCAAAGGGAAGAGATGGCCCAGCCTCCCAAAGCAGCAGGATCCGGTCCTGCCCTGCCCGCTCATGGAGATGCCAGGTATTGCAAGACTGGTGTTTTCAAAGCTGTGAACACGCTGCTGTTGCTTACACAATATGGGCAGAGGCCGTGCGTTGTGTGAATTCAGCCTCTGCCTCCACATCTGCCTACATGTCAGAGGCAAAGAGGGGGAAATAACAGGCCAAGCTACCCCACAGACAAGGTCATGGAGCAGGAATGCCAGGGGCAACAGCTGCCAGTCCTGAACCCTTCTCGGAGCAGCTTCTCTGCACCTCTCCAGCACCATCTCCTCTTCCCTGGGAGAAGGGGGGTCTCTCTTGGGAGGAAGGCAGAGCAAACCGGGGGAACAGTCTAAAGCCTCCAGGAGCCAAGCCAGCCTCTTCTGCCCTTCGCAGGAGACAGAAACGCCGAGCCCTGATCAGGATTGTCCACCTCAGCCCTGTGACTCACCTCCCGAGCCCTTTTCCTGTTCCCGGGACAACAGAGAACGAGAGGAGGGGGAGGAAGAGGAGGAGAGGCCTTCACTGGCTGTTCTCTGGCTGGCTGGCTGAGGGTGCTGGGGGGCGGGCAGTCACAATTCAAGCAAGGCTCTCTTTCTGTATACTATACACTTTTTGTACACTATACAGGCCACCCAATCAAAAGGAAGGAAGTAAATAAACTTTTTGCTTGTCAGTTAACTAAGGTATCTGGAAAGCCCATCACAGTAATAATGGGGGATTTTAACTACCTGACATCAACTGGGAGACAAACTCTGCACAAAGTGGGAGATCAAACAGGTTCCGGACAAATCTAGCAGACAACTTTTGTTTCCCAAAAAGTAGAGAAGGGAACAAGGGGATCAGCTATATTGGACTTAATTCTCACTAACAGAGATGAAATGATAGAAGATGTTGAAACTACAGGAACCTTGGGAGTGAGTGATCATACAATATTGGAATTCAATATTATGCAAGCACAAGCAATAGAACAAAGTCAAACTAGACCTTGGACTTTAAGAGAGCTAGTTTCAATAAACTTAGACAGAGTTTGGGAAGGATTTCATGGATGAGAATTCTCAAGTGGAAAACAACTCAAGAAGCTTGGGAAATTTTGAAAAGTGAGATTATAAAAGCCCAGTCTTTTATAATAGCACAATACTAATGAACAAGAAAAATAACAGCTCTCAAAAGAAACCAGCATGGCTGCATAAAGAACTTTCTGAAAAACTGAAAAACAAAAAGGACAAGTATAAACAGTGGAAAGAGGGGCACATAAAATAAGGCAGAATATCAGCAAATAACCCAACCCTGCAAAGATGAAGTAAGGAAAGCTAAGGCTAACAACAAACAAAAGCTTGCAATAAAAGTAAAAAATAACCAAAAAAAGCTTCTTTCAACATGTTAAAAACAAGAAAAAAGTCAAGGAAACAATTGGTCCACTGGTGGGAGGAAGTGGCAAGAAGGTGATAAGCAATAGGGAGAAAGCAGAACTACTTTACTCATTTTTTGCATCCGTCTTTACACCAAGGGAGTCCAACCTATCAAAAACAGCACCACAAAAACAGATTGGGAACACAAGTCAAAATAGGGTAGAAAACAGTAAGTGGGTATCTGTCCACCCTAGATGAGTTCAAATCTCCAGGACCAGATGGATTACACCCCAACGTTCTGAAGGAACCGGCAGACACGATCTCAGAACCACTGAACCATATCTTTCAAAGATCCTGGAGCACCGGGGAACTGCCAGAGGACTGGAAAAGAGCTGATGTAATTCACATCTTCAAAAAAAAGGGGGGGGGGAATAGATCCAGGAAATTACTGATCTATTAGCCTGACCTCAGTATCAGGGAAGATTCTGGAAAAGATAATCAAGCAACGAACCAGCGAACACCTAGAAGCAAACAAAGTAATAACCAAAAGCCAACATGTCTTTGTCAAAGGCAGATCATGCCAGACAAATCTTATTAGATTCTTTGACAAAGTGACAAAATTAGTGGATCAGAGGAATGCCATCAAGATGATTTACTTGGACTTCAGTAAGGCATTTACCATAACCTACTAATTGATAAAATAGAAAAATGTGGGTAAGGCAGCATCACCACCAGATGGATTCGTAACTGGTTGACCACCCGCACTCAACATATGGTCCTCAATGGAACTGCATCTGCAATGAGAGAAGGATGCAGTGGGTTGCCCAAGGCTCTCTTTTAGGCCCAATACTCTTCAACATCTTCATCAATTATTTGGATGAGGGGATAGATGGGGAGCTCATCAAATTTGCAGACCACACCAAGATAGCAGGAATACCCAGAAGATAAAAACTTAAGATACAGAAGGATCTTGAGAGACTTGAACATTGGGCGCTATCTAACAAAATGAAATTCAATGGTGAAAAAAGTAAGGTTCTACATCTAGGTAAGAAAAACAAAATGCATGGGTACAGTACATGCGATACCTTGCTCAATAGTCGTAACTGTGAGAAGGATCTAGGAATCCTAGTGGGCAATCACTTAAGTATGAACCAGCCATGTGCTGCAACTCAAGTTCAGGATCATGTAACCTTATTGGACTCCCTGCATTGAAACCTCTGGTCCTTCTGGTTTGTTCTCCATTACTGTGGTGCCTGCAGGGAGGCCTTGGCACCCAACCCATTTCCTGTACTCAGATGCCCATTCGTGGCTGCCTTCCCATTCTGTGGCTGGGATTGGACCGTCTCCTGGATCAGGCTGACCCGGTCCCCTCCCAGATGGTCCTCCCATCCTCAGGACACTCGGCACATATCTCATCTCACAAGATCCCAGAATCACAGTGGTTTCCACTGGCTACGTGGCTTCCCTCCTCTTCCCTTCACCCAGGGCTCCCCGAAGCGAGGAGGGAAGGGGCTCCTGCCCGTTTGAGCTCCTGGCTGGAGAAGGCCTGCTTTCTCATGCTGCTGCTGCCGCCACCGCCACAGCCTCGGCCTGGGCCAGGAGGGCTGCCAGACAGTGGCTGCAACTCCAGGGGACTTTCTTGTGGGCTTCTGCTGGCCGGCCTGCATCATCCACAGGGCATCTCCGTGCCTCCAACCAAGAGAGGACATCCCAGCCAAGGGAGGAAACACTCAGCCCTAGGCCACCATCCCTGGCCCAGGGAGTGCCTCTGCCTCGGCTTCTTGGGGAAGCTTTACCTGCCAGTGTGTGGCATCCCCCAGGTGATGGGAAAGACAAAACCTCTAAGAAGGCCAGGAAAGCCCTGGGGGAAGAGGGCGAGGCAGGTCCTGCTAGGAGGGCAGCATCTTCTCCTTCCCCAGTCAGAGGCCTCTTTCCATTCCCTCCCCTGCTGGAAGCCCAGAGAAAGTGGCGGGGAGGGGGAATGAAAGCAGGACTTAGGGCCTCGGGTGCTCATGGCCAGGGCAACCCATGGCTGGAGGAAAATGGCTGTGGGGAGCTGGCCAGTGACAGCCGGCTGGGGGCTCTGTATCCGTCCCCCCCTCCAAGAGAAAGAGGTGTTTTGGCCATGGGAAAGTGCACCTGGGGATCAGAGTATAGAATCGGCAGATGAGAGGCGGCAGTTCTGAATCACGGGGGGGGGGCAGAGAACAGCCTGCTTGGGAACCAACATTAAGCCACATGCAAGGATATTTTTGTGTCCGCAAATACATCCCCTTAATTGTCAGGCTGCCCAGCCCATTTTTCAAAATTCTGACAAACATATAACATGTGAAGCACTTTCACAAACTGCCAAGTTGTTTTTGAGTTACTAAGAAGAAGAATTTGAAATCCAGGTTCACTTTCTCTGGATCAAGAGGAGGCTGCCAGATGGATCCAGACCCAGAATCACAGAAATTACAGAGTTGGAAGGGACCTTGGAGGACATCTAGTCCAACACCTTGCTGAGGCAGTGGAGCCTACGGCATTTCAGACAAGTGGCTGTCCAATCTCTTCTTGAAAACTTCCAGCGATGGAGCACCCAAAACTTCTGGAGTTGTTCAAGACTGGTTAATTGTCAAAACTTGGACCTCCTTCTGAATCCAGAGATCTTTTGGAAGACTTTCCAGGGGGAGGGGGATGCCACCCCACGGGGCTGGTCTCCTGGGTCCCTTCCTCAGGCTTCTTCTGCCAGACCAGGCAGGATGGGAAGACGTCACCAGAGGCAGTGGCCCAGGGAAGAAGCGGCTCTTGGGCCACGCAGGGCCTTGTAGGTCCTTATCAGCACCTGGAATGGAGCCCAGGAGGGGGACATGGGCCACCAGGGCAACTCATGGAGCAGAGGCAGAATGGGGCCAGTGAGGAGTGTCCCTGAGTTGCCCATGCAACTGCAGTCTCTCTCAGTTGACACTTCTGGGTGCTCTTCAAGGGCAGCCCCGGGTAGAGCCTATTGCAGTAATCTATATAGTAGGTGATCAAGATGTGAGTAGCTGCAAGGAGAGCCTCCTGGCCTAGCGGCTGGCACATAGCATGGCTCTCAAATGTCCCATGCACAGGAGACAGGGGTCCAGAGGAGGCTCAGGTTCCACACAGGGTCTGCCTGGGAGAGGGCAACCCTATTCAGAACAGGAGGTAGCAAGTGCCCAAATCTAGGGGCCCCCAAAGCCACTCAAGCTGAAGCCTGTTGCTCCCCATCCAGACACCCGCAGCCTCCAAAGGCCGAGCAAGACCCTCACACCCGGGGAGGAAAGCTGGGGGGCACCAGCATCCTGTGGACAACCTTTACCCCATGTCATCGGACGTCCACATCCCTCGGCTTCACTAAGCAGGAGGGGGGACTGGATGGAAATTGCCCACCACAGTCAGATGGAGGGACAGTTTCCTGCAGAGGAGGCACACATATTGTTTGTGCATCTTCCATCTCTCAGGCAACGTTCTTGAGAGTGAAATTTCCTTGACTCTGCCTCTTTGCACCTGGTAGTAACTCATTGGTTGCAGCATTTACACCTAGAGGAAAAGGCAGTGCAGGTGCTGCCTAATGTCTCCACCTTCCTCAGCAGTGGAAGAAGGAACTCGCTTCCTGTATCTCGTGAAGGGAGTGGAACGAACCCTCCGCCAGTTTGAAGGCTGCCTTTCACAGCCTGCAATTGGTCGCCATGGCCATGTTGCCTAAGGTGATGGATCTTGCTCCCTCGGGCCTCCCCTCCAGCCCCGCTCTGCCCATTTGGGTTCAACAGCCGCTCAACGCTGGGATTGGCACCGAGCCCCGTGCAGCCTCTCTGGCTGTTGGCCGTTCCTGCTTGTCCACCACATCCCCCGTGCAACACTCCTTCGCCAAGGCTTGGGCAAGGTTTTCTGGCCCCGTTTCAGCTTCATTGCATCACACAGACAGAAACCGAAAGTTGTGTTGTTTATTACGGCCACCCACACCAGACTTTGTGTATGTCGCCCTGATTGTTGTACCAAACATCGGCCAGGGACACCGGCCACTTTTGATCTCTTTTATTTTACACTCAAATGTAAACTTCTTCTCTCAGCTCAAAGCCATGCGCAGTTAAATATTTCAACTATGAAGACGGCGTCAGTTTCAGGCAGTTTCCCTTGAACTCACACAGGAAGCGTCTCCAGTGTGGTGATTGACGTGGCTGGACACATGAGGCATGTGCAGCATGCACAAAACATCCCTTCCCGTCTCCACTGGGCCAGAAAGGTTGGGGAAGCCCCTTGCAAAGGATGCGAAAGGAACACAGTGAAAAAATGGGACTCTGACTGAATATACGGAGTGGCAACAAGAACAGCAGCCGGCCTGAAGCAGTGGAGAACTTCTCCTTTTTAGTGCAGGAAAGGAACCAGGCAATGCAGCTCAGGTGAGAGCTTGCCATGCAGGGACTTGGGGGCCGAAGGGAAATTGGCTGTCAAGGCAATAAAGTCTCATTCAAGGCCAAAACTAGGGTTTGTGGGGATGCCTCTGTCAATCCCCCACCTCCCTTTCCTTCTCATTCAAGGCACAAAGGACCAGGCTGAGATTCACCTCCTTTGGACACTTGATTTGAAGACTCGGCTCCTTGGAGAAGGCTTGGATGCTGGGAAAGGCCAGGCCAGACATACAGTATTGTGCAAAAGATTTAGGCCATTGTGCAAAAGTGATGTAAATTAAGAATTATTTTAGAAATAGAAGGGATAATGGATTATTTTACCAGTGGACAAAATGGAAAGTAAATAGACAGAAGGGGACTCCAAATCAAGTCAGTATTGGGTGGGCCCGCCCTTTGCCTTCGAAACAGCCTCCATCCTTCGGGATGCACTTGCACACCGTTTCCGAAGGCGCTCAAGCTGGTTCCAAACATCCTCTGTGGATCTGCATGAGATCCTTCTGTCATCGATTATTACAAACTATGGCCACTTCTATTTCTGAAAGCATTTCTTGATTTATGGCATTTTTGCCCAACTGCCTGACGCTTTTGCACAACACAGTAAATCATTCAGATCCGGTTGATCCCGAGAGACACCAAAGCTGGCTGGGTGACTTTGGCCAAACACTCCCAACCCAACCTACCTCACTGGGCATTTAGGGTGGGAGGAGGAAGAACACAGAGTATCCGAGTTGGGAGGGACCTTGTAGGAAAGAGTATTAATTTTATTCACTGCTTTGAGTTATTTATAAAAATAACAAAGGCACAATTTTTAAAAATCTTTCAAAACAATGGGTGGACTCAGTCATGGCAGTGATGGGACCAGGTTGAAGACAGATTGTCCTCCTGGGGAAAATCCGTCTCTGTGGCCCACAATAGTTGATCTCGACCCGATGGCCGGCAGCCGTGACTATCAACCTTTTCCTCAGAGATGGACAAAGAATTCTTGGGGGGGCAGCAGGAAACAGGCAAGAGTCCAGTCTGTACCTCAAGGGAGGCAAAGTGCTGAGGGGGAGCCCCTCCAGGGAAAAGTAAAGGAAGCGCCTTTCTCCACTGGTCCCTGGGAGGCAGCTGTCCCCAGGGCCAGGTTTCTCAGGTGAGAGAAAGCCTTCCTTCACTGGGAGGGGTGGGGGTGGGCGCTCCGTACTGAGTGGGCACAGGATAGAAAGACAATGCCCCAATCCAAGAACCATCCAGGAGAAACTCACAACTCACCAACCCTGCAGGGAAAGCTACAGTACAGAAGTGGGGAGCAAACCCCACATTCCTCACACTGGTGGGAAATGATGCTTGCAAGGAAACCTCCTGGCTCAGAGACAAGAAGGACCCCTGGTCCAATCGCCAGCTGCCTAAATTCTCTCCCCTGTGGGAGCCCACATGGGCATCCAATGCCCCAGAAGTCCCAACAGGGGAAGGGATCCGCCCGTAGGCCAAGCTCCCCCAAGGGATCCCCAGCCTTTCTTCCCAAAGGCCTATGGCAACCTGGGCTGCCCATCAGAGTCAGACACAAACCTGCCCTGAACTGCACAGCTGGATGGAAAATAGCTCAAGGAAGTGGCTGCAAAATGGTCCATGGCGAAGTACCGTGGCTGCTCAGACTAAACAAATCCCACACGCAGCACAGACAACCCCAGGGAGCAGCTGGAACGAAGGGCGGCCTCAGAGCACACAAACATGCTGACAAAGAGCCGTCAAGGCTGCGTCTCGAAGATAAGCCCATCAGAAGAAAAACAAACCTCCAAGCCAAATGGCTCAAACCCCAAGCAAAGAGACACCTGCACCCAAGCGGGACGTGTCCAGACTGCCAACCGAGATGCTCGTTGACTGGAATTCCTTGCAGCCTCAGCAGCAGCACAGAAAACCTGAGGCGGGGGGGGGGGCAGAAGCCACTTGAAGCAGAGGGCAGGGGAGGCCCCAAGAGTCAGCCGCCCCCATCCTCAGGGGGGAGGGACACAAGGCCTGCGAAAGGCCAAAGAATCACTCCTCCCAGTGAAGGCCAACCCAGCAGAGAAACTGAACGTGCTGGCCGACAGAAGCCTCACCAAGGGAGGAAACGCCCCGGAGTGTCTTCCCACGCTGACCCAGGTTTTCATCCAAGGGCGTGGGGGGACCAGTGACACCCACACAGCCAGAGAACTGGCCACAGCCTTGGACCCCTCATAGAGAAGAGCGGATATTCGGCTCACAAGGCATCCAGGATAGAAAAGGCCTAACAAGAGAAGCAGTTGAGATGATGGGCCGCTTGATGTGCTGGGCCTCTTCCCCTCCGTAGGACCACAGGGCTACACGGCACGCCTGACCTAGTGGAATCCCCTGAGATCGAAACACCTGGAAACATGGACCTGACCAGCCTCTGCCTCCTCACTGCCCGCCTTCAGACTGATGGGCCTGGGTGCCAGCAAACACCCACTCTCACACCTACAAACCAGGACTCTCCCAGGCATGAAAACAGAAATACACAGGTGTGTACTGCGGCTATGTAGGTCAGGGCACAGACAGCACCTTTGTCCTAATGGAAAAGAACCACCAAAGGAGGAGACACATGGAGCAATCCAGAGCCTCCTCAAAGGAAGAATATGCACAAGGGAAGAAGGAAACAACAACACACCACCCTTCCTGATAGCTTCGTCAGCAGAGGAAACGCATTAAGACCTGCCTACTGGAAAGCCACCCACACTAACCAAGCCCTCTGTCACCAAAGCAATGAACTCAACCCTCACAAACTGCTGTTCTGATGAACACAAACGCACTGCAGTAGCAACCCACAACACCAAAAATGGGAAGTAAGACAACCCACACAAATACATATACGTAAGAAAGATGAGCTTTATTTGATTATACACATTAGTACTGCAGCAAGGATAACATTTGCGCAGAACTGGAAAGAGAGAGTTATACCAAGTGAAGAAGAAGTAATACACAAAATCTTACTATGTGCTGAAATGGACAAGTTAACTCTAGAAATAAAAAACAAAGATGAATCGGCATACTATGCAATTTGGGATAAATTCTATCATTGGTGGGAGCAGAGAGGAAGGTCTTAAGTTGGGAAAGGAGTGGTTGAAGGGGTCAGTGATGGGGATGAAATCAAAAGATGACGAACAAACAAATGTATATACATACGTATATAGTTGAATAACTGTTTATAGGAATATACATCTACACGACAGTGACCCGAAATCACATCAAAACGACCTCACCATATTCAATGTTTTTAACTGTTTTGTTCGATAAAATTTATATAAAAACAGACCGCCTGCACAACACGGGGCAAGGAAAGAGAAACCCACGCAACTTTCCTCCGAGTGGGCATCCTTGGCCAAGGCCAGGCCACAACCGGCGGGGGCTTCCCGGAAGCCGGCCAGTGCCATCCATCCATCGGCCCTTCCAGGACCAGGAGACGAAGCGACGGGCCTCTCCAAGGAAAAGCCTCGGGGAGAAGCAAGGCGAGCAGCAGCCATTGGTGCACCAGGCCCGCAAGAGCCCGAGCGAGGAAACGCGGCCCGCCGCGCCAGGCCACCGCAGGCAACAAGCAAGGGCCGCCGAGCTCCGGCACCCGGAGCGGGGACACTCTCCGAGGCTGGGCCCGTGCAGGAGTCCCGTCGAGGGAGGCAGGGGCTGCCGCGCGGAGGGAGGGCCGCGGGCACCGGGCGAGGCCTCGCGCGGCCCTCCCGCCTCGGGCCCGAAGCGGCCCTCCGGCTGCGCTGCGGCGGGGGAGGAGCGGGAGGCCATCTTGCGGGGCGGGGGCTGCCGGCCTCGCTCCGCCCGCCGCGGCGCCTTCCTGGCCGGGCGGGCGGCAGTGCCGAGGCGAGGCCGGGCGGAGCGCGTCCCGTCCTGCGTGCTGAGCGACGGCCGGGCGATGCGGGCGGCGGCGGGGCGGCTTGGTGCTGGCCGGGGCGCTGGCGCTGGCGGCGGTGGCGGCGGGGCCGGCCGGGGCCCGGGAGAGCCGGCCGGGCCTGGAGCGGCTGCTGCCCGCGGCCGGAGCGCGCTTCGGCTGGACGAACTTCAGCTGCCCCGCCTGCAGGCTCCTCTTCAGCGCGCTGGACGCCGGCATGCAGGTGGGCGCCCCGCTCCCTCCGGCCCACGCGGCCCGGGCCCGACGCCCTCCCGCCCCCGGCTGGTGCCCTTCCCGCGGGGCGGCCGGGCTGGGTGGGAGCAGGTCCCGGGCCCGTTTGCGGAAGTTCTCCGGAAGGAGGGCGGCTCCTTGCCGAGGACGATTGGCAGGCCCGCTGGGTGCCCGGAGCCGCGAGGGGCCCCTCCGAGGGGCCGGGCAGATGCCGGGAGGTCCGGAGGAGGTTGGCAGGTGCCAGCACGGCCTTTGCCCCCCGCCCGCCCATCTTCTGGAGGCCAACGGCGAGGCCCTGCTGTCCTCCGGAGGGTCGCTGCGCCCCGGGCGGCGGCCGGTGCCAAGGGAGCCCTTGGTGGGCGCGGGGCCTGACAGCCGCCCAGCTTTCCTGCCCTTCCCAACCTCCCGAGCAGGCCCGAGCCAGGAGGTTTCCTCCTCAGGGGGCCCTGCCCACCCTCCCTGCTCCCCTTCCCTTGGCCTTCGCCTGGCTGCAGGGTTGGCGCTCCCATTCCGGGCCGACCCTCTGCTTGGCGGCCAGGCGGGCCTCGCCTCAAGGTGGGGGGGGCGCTCCGCCCTTTGCATCCCAGAAGCCAAACGCCCCCCCCCCCCATCTCTGGCTTTGGGGTCGGAGGGACCCTTGGCGGAGGCTCTGCTGGGGGAGGGCTCCAAGGGGGGGAGGGGAGAGGGAAGTCCAAGAGGGGGGGCTCAGGACTCAGATGGCCTGGTGCCCCTTGGGCCCGTTTCGGCCTCTTGGCTCAACCCACCTCACAGGGTTGTTGTTATGGGGGAAATAGGAGCGGGAAGGGATGTGGAGATGTTCGCCACTTTAAGTTATTTGAAAAAATAATACAGCTGGGATGCAAACAAATAATTGCCAACCCTGATATGCAATATTTTCACAGCCCCACATTGGGAGGGAGGAGGGTGTAGGGGGAGAGGCTGCTTCAGGCCTTCGGCAGCTGGTTCCCCCTCCCCTTGCCGCAGGGAAAGGAGACCCAGAGGACCTGCTGGGCTCCTCTCTGCTGTCCGGGTGCCCCTTGTCTACAGGCCTTGTAGGGGCAGCAGCCGTGGCACAAAGCACCAGCCTGACTGCACAGCAGGCCGGGTAGCACCTTCCCTCCTCCCTACCTGGTAGGCAGGCTTTGGGCCCCCGCCCGAGCTCCCTTCCCCCCTTCCAAACAGCTGTGCACAACTGGCTCTTGGGGACCCACGCGAGCATCAGGGCCCGGGCTGGGGTTAGGGGCGGTTCTTCGGGGGGGCGCGTACGGCTTGCTGAGAGGGCCCACGGGGGAAGCCTGGGCAGCCCAGAGGCTCCGGCTGAGGCCTCGTGGAAGGGCCCTCACTTCTGTCCTCAAAGGCAGGGCAGGGCACCTGGCCAGGTGCAAGGAAGAGCCAAGTGGCCTGTCGGAGGCCTTTCTTACCACGCACGGGGGCTGCTCCTGCACTTCTCGGTGGCTGCCGTGGACGGGGGGGGGGG